>WOGR01007943.1:0-12104 GCA_015342045.1 Leptinotarsa lineolata | reverse complement strand
ATATATGGATATATATGGATATATATATCCATATATATCCGTCCACATATTGCGTGTATATATATATATATATATATATATATACACGCAATATGTGGACGTGTATATGAGAGAATCAGATAGAATCAGATCACACAACAATCCTGCGCTACGCAATCTACACGATGTGTTGAATAGAGATGACCCCAGATTCCGAGAAAGGGAGGAACATAGACGGCCCACTAAGCGAAACCAACGACCACCCCCTCAAGTCGCCATCAGGCGACTACGGTAAGTACAGGAATTAACCAGATTACTTCTCTTCAGCAGTTCAGCGTGAAACAGTCGACCGCGTTTCTCTTTCAGGATTCACCGAGGAGCACTCGACAGCTTTTACTCCAGGGTACTCAACCCGGGGGGGCATGGGGGAAAGAGTGAAAATTCAGAATTTTTGTAGATGTACTATTTGAAACATATACTTTCAAATAATGCAATAGAAAAAATTGTTAAATGACCCCATTGAGTTGATTTTATTTGTTTAAAGATCAACAATTTGTTCTGTAATGTTATTAGATATACTTCAGTTCATGTGAATTTCATCAGAGTCATTATTATTACTCACTAGCTGAGATTCACGGCTCCGCTCAGGCAGTTGCTATGAGATGATGTCTGTTATTGGAATGAAATAATAAACTTCAAATTACGAAACAGCAATTCAATTCAAATACATTTATTGATTATTGTGATATGGAATTGAATTCAGTACATGATATTATAGGAACCCTGCTATAGGCTTACGCCTCTTCAAGAACAATGACGAATCTTGTTTTATATACCCCTACGTGTGATTCGCCCCACACATATAAAAAATGTTTCGAATGATCCACCATGTTCCAGAACATTTCATACCATTCAAGAATGTTCTGGGTCCATATTCAATGTTAGGGAATGCTTTTGACTGTTTCAGATTGTTCTAGAAATTTTTTTCATCTTCCGTGACTTCAAAAGTATTACCCTTATGTGAAAACGGAAACTTTATTCATACACCTTTCATAGATGGGAGATAGATATAACTCCCCTGATCATTTCAAAATGATTTGGGATGCTCTGGAATTTTTTAGAATATTCCAGACTGTTTGCGAATATTTCACAACATTCCGCTTCAGGTAATTATGTGGACTTTCTCCTCGGATGGCGAAAAGAGAGCTACCACGCCATTATGTCCCCTTGATCGTTTCAAAATGAATAGGGATGTTTCGGATTTTCTCGAACATTCGTGACTTTTCCCAAACATTTCAGAATATTCCGGGTTACTCTGGAATGTTGTGGAATGCTTTGGAAAGCTCTTTGTAGAAGGCGAAACTACCCGTTATTTTTTCAACATCACACTCTTTAGGTCAAAACATGAACCTTCTTCATGGACAAGCTAATGTGACATTATGACAGGATGAAATGTAGGCATGTGAGTCGTTAATTAAAACATAATACTGAACTATGACAATTGATAGACGATTAACGTGAATCAGAATCCACTGATACAAAAAAGTAACTCATTGCCGTATAAATCAACTGTTGAAATAGAAGATGACCTTTATATATTTCAAAATTATACAACTAAGTAGTAATATGGTAATTCTTTCACTATAATCCGCAGTATACAATTATAGGCAAAGAATAAAACTAGATTCAAATTTCCGACTGAAATACTTCATGTTAACGAATCTCCTTCGCACTGAAATTCACAATGACAACATATTATTTTTGAAGGTGAAAATTATCATATTGCATGATATTCATTGGATGGATTAAAAACATTAGAAAGAGAATATTTTGTTGCTTTATTATAACTAAAAGGAATTCAACCATTTATTGAAATGAGACCACATAGTCATTTTAAAAAACTCATGGAAGACCAATCATTTTGTTTCATTATGAAACGTTTTTCTATTTTGGAAACTTCATCTACATAATAATGACTATAGAAATCGAACAAATAATTGAATTCAGAAAACCAATTATTCAATACCAATTCACCAAATCAATATTCTATATTTTGTCACCTTTCTTATCTAATTTTTTTGAATAATATTTCATGTTGTGGATACTTAAGTATATGTGTACTTCAATCGACTACATGCTTTTTGTATTCTCCAGAAGGTGAGGATTTTTTGAATTCATCTATTTTTATTGCGTAAGATATGCTTTTGAGTTGCTTAAAAATTCTAAGAACGATACTTTTGTTGACCCCAAATGCAAAAGCAACCTCCTCACAAAAATGTTACGCTGTATCTCCACACAACGAAAATCGCAATTTCTACCACTTCACTCATTGCGAGCTGAACTCCTTTTTTTTGCAACTGACTCTGTCTGCAGAAACTTTTTTCATCAGCTCAAATACACATTTACTGTTCTCAAAATGAAAAACTACTATATCGAGTCTACTTTCTTCTTGAATATGGAAATCATTGCTCGAATGCACTTCCCACACCAGATTCTACAATTCACCGAAGAAAATATTCAAGGACAGTTTCACCTTGAATTACGTTATATTAAGTTGATGTATTCATGTTATAATTTGTTAGAAAATTCATGACCTGTGTTGCATGAAATATGTTAAATTTCTGCCAAAGAAACCAATTCAGAAACACACACAAATTGAAAGGTTACTAGAGTTGTGGAACATGCCAGACCTATCAGTTGGATATAATAGAGGAAACTAAAAATATTGATGATACATGATGTCTTCGTAGGAGAAGTCGGCTTCGTTTTCAGAACAGAATGAGTTCAAACGTTGCATCTTTGACCTGACTTAGTTGGGTTAGGTTGTATAAATATCTTGAGTTATTTGAAAATTGAGAGTAGGTAGGTAGGTCCGAAGTGAATTTGACTATTAGACCTACTTCTGCAACCCGCGATGTTTAATTGTAGTTCACACCAATTCAAACTCTATCAAATGAGTCTAGCTGCTCAACAAATCCTATAAGTTTGTTTGATGGGTGATCTTTCGAATCCAATGTCGAGTGTAAATCTCTGTTGCATACCGAAAACCTGATTCCAGCCGCGGTGCAGAAGTCAGATGCTGCCTTGTTTCATAATCTACTGAATAGAGACAGCACGTTGATAGTTCAAGTCCTCAGTATGACGGTTCAGGCGACAGTGACCTATGAATAGACCTGTTAGATAATGTAGGCCATTCATACGTAGTTTTTCAATTGTACGCTGACTTTTTTAGAAAAATATATGAGTTCCTTGTTGCCCAAAGCCTTCCTGTAGTCTAGTGGTACACTGTTGATTTGGCGAAACCAAAAGTGACTCCAATCACAAGTTCTAGTCTGATAAAACCTCCCATAGCGACCTCCCTTGCAGAGGAATCATGAGTTTCACTACCTTCTAGGACAATGTTTTCAGCAATCTAGACTAGAGGCCATTTGTTGAGTCTTTCCATTGAGAACAGTTATTTTACGACAATTCAAAACCAACTTGTACCACTAATGGTATTTATGATATATCGAAACAAAACAGCATATCTTTTATTAGGTCATCTATGTAACGTTTTCAGGCTCTCTTATTCTTTGAGTATCTTTTCATGTAGACTGCATGAAGAAAGAAAGCAAAAATGACACCTATCAGAAAACAACTACTTTCCTAGTTAAATACATGAGGAGCGTTGGACTATATCCTACAGTTGTCAGTGCAGGATTTTTCACAGAAGTAATTCCTGCATATGCTGTTGGCGATACAATCGAATATAATCCAACGCCATTCGTGGTATTATCCAGGGGAGTAGTTGTTTTCTAATAGGTGTCAGTCCATAAACATACTGTGTAGGTGAGTTGAGACTGGCCTAAATGAATTATTCATTTAGATAGTTGGATTTGAAGCCAGTCTTCGAGTATGCCCACCTACTATAGGAATGAAAGTGCATTGTCCTTGAACGAGGTCTTGGGCCATGTAGATATGCAGTTGGTTAGTACATCGACAGACAGATGGGACGATGACAAATTTATTGTTGGACGTTCGCTTCTGCCTAGTTCGAGGACTGATACTCTAAAAGGAATTCAATTTTTAATTATCGAAAATCATTGACTTTAGGTTGGTGATAGATACTACGAGTGGCCAAACAGCTCGAAACTGCAAGTGTGTTCTTATAATTAAAAATCGATTCCGGTAGTTATATCACCAACAGCATATGCAGGAATTACTTCTGTGGAGAATTCTGCATTGACACTTGTCGGACATTATCCATCGCCCTTCATGATATTAGCCAGGGGAGTAGTTGTTTTCTGATAGGTGTCAGTTCATAAACGTACTGTGTAGGTGAGTTGAGACTAGCCTGAATGAATTGTTCATTCAGATAATTTGATTTAAAGTCAGTATTCAAGTATGGCCACTTACTATAGGAATGATAGTGTTTTGAATATATTCATTCCACACCAGATATTCCAAATTCTACTTATTTGAAGATATTTGACATTTTCTCAAGAGATTCAACCAAAAATTTCCATCAAAAAGAATATTTCGGATGGAAGACATTGTTAATTTTCATTTAGAGAAAATAAAAGTATCAATTCTAAAACAGTGAAGTTCCATTCAAGTTAACTTTTTCATAATATTATTTTACGTTATGTCCAATAGAAAAAAGTAATACAATGTTCTAACAATACTAATGAATCTTGACACTGAATTTCGAACCAGTTAACCAAAGCTGATTCAGCTGAAATTTCATACACGCGTTTAGTTTTCGGTTGCAAGCGCTACAAAATAGTGATTTATAATTTCCATAGGGCGTATTCCGAAAACACACTTCATTCTGTGATTTCCACTAGAAATTTCACAAAACTACTAGGTATGATTTGCTAAACGATAGCATCTTCGGGCGTCCCAATATTGATCGTACAAATTTTGTGGCCTGCTTTTATAGTAATTTGAAAAATAACAAATATTAACCTGCCAAATTTCTACGTGATAAATTCATTACCTCAACTATTTTCTTATCTGGGGACAACTCATAAGACTGGAGAATAATAAATAACAATTTTTACTTGAACCATTATTTTACCTATTTTTAAGATCTATCCTAATTACAAATTTCCTCGTTGCAAACTGAATTCAATCAAGGGAAACTATACAAATATATTTGATCATTGAACAACAATTCCGAATTTTCACATCTTTCGATTTCCAAACATTCCAAAAGGTTTAGTTTTGTACTCATCTCTTTCAAAATGCCATACGTCATATTCGTGATTGAACTCGTGCTCCTCAGTCATAAAATGATTCGTAAATTTGAGTCGGTCTTTCCATTCATAAAACTACTTCTATTTCTTTCATTCTTCTGGAAATAGTTCTTCCGGTGTGTCCAATATAACCACAAGTCAACTTGTATACTCCCGATGTATCCGACACTGAAGTTTTTATCATTATTGTTTCAAATGAATTTACCCAAATTATTATTTGTTCCGTAGGCTACGTCCAATTCTTTGCCTTTTAAAAAAACGAGCGATACTATTGGTAGGATCACCAAAGTAAGTTCAATGAAAATTAGTTCTCTTTGAAAATTGCTTTCTGAAAGTGGGATATTCAGGAATATGTGAATGCTGCTACTTTATATTGATATATATGTATAGATGAATTGTGCATAACGATGTCCGTGTAAGATGCTTTGTGGAAAATTGTAAAATCATGTTTATCATTAATTTAAATGGTGGTCCAGAAAATCAATAGAGTTATTCACTTCTATCTCATTCATGAATTAATTCGTAGGGTGGATGGATTCAACAAATTTGATAAATTTACCCAGCTGCCGGCCTTCCATATGAACACTCCGATTTCAAGTGAAATGGTTAGAGCATATTTACTTCAAGCGTGTCCAGTGAAGTAGCATTCGCAAACACAACTTCGACATTGAAATCATCGGATAAATCATCTTTGGTTTGTCACTACTGTGGAAAAAAGGGTCACATCAAACCTAAATATCATAAATAGAGAAAAGATAGAAAAGGTGAGTCAAAGACAGATGGCAAACATCAAAATAAAACTACTGAGAAAGTGCTGTTCGTATCTGCTTTGACAACGATACGGACTGGATTATAGATTCAGGTAGTACTTCTCATATGTGTAAACATAAAGAATGGCTCAACGACATTTATAATAATAACAGAGATGTCACTGTAGCAAATAATCAAACTATCCACAGTGTTGGTTCAGGAAATGTCAAGGTTAATCTTACAAATAATGAGAGCAGAATAATCGTTGATGGAATGTGTGTTCCTGATATAGCTACCAATTTACTTTCTGTCAGTAAAATTGCCGAAAAAGGATCAATTGTAACATATGACAAAGATAAATGCCGAATATATGAAAATTGTTTTATAATAGAAAATTCCGTTGCTACAGCTACAAAAATGGAAGGAGTTTATAAGTAAGATTGTTCCAACTGGCACTGCATTGCAAACAGTGGAAAAGTGATTTTCTAATCAAGAAATCGCAGATGTTACTTCAGAATCGGCAGCTTTAGCTGTTTTGTTGAATAAATGGTACAGGCGTCTTGGTCACTCAAGCTATAGTAGTATGTGTGCTCTCTAGAATGGTTTGGATACAGGAATGAAATTTGAAGAAAAAGAGCAACTCAGTTCAATACAGAATTGCGTACCATACATTGAGGGGAAGCAGAAAATGGAATATTTTCCCAAGGGCGAAGCAAGAAAAGACACTTCACTGTTAGAACTCGTTCACTCTGACCTCTGTGGACCAATGTCTGAAAAAACATGGGGTGGAGCACGATATCTTCTGACATTTACAGATGATTTTTCAAGAAGTTTCGGATATTTACTGAAAAACAAAAGTGATTTCTTTCATGAATTCAAAGAATTCAAAACAATGGTGGAAAATCAGACTAATCTCAATTTCAAGAAGTTGAGAGCAAATAACGGTGGGGAATATTCTGGTTATGTCTTTGAGGATTACCTGAAACATCATGGAATAATTCATGAAACAACTATGCCATATCAACTTCAGCAGAATGGAGTAGTTGAGAGGTTGAACAGAACTCTTATAGAGATAACCATAGCCATGCTTCAAGATTCAGGATCGAGTAAGCTTTATTGGGGTGAAGCTGTTATGACTCCAATTAATTCAAAAAATCGATGTCAGCTGCTATTCCCGGATACACACTTGAGCAACTTTGTACAGGATATAAAGTAGATCTAAGTAATCTGAAAATTTTTGGACCGAAAGATTATTCTCTGATTCCAAGTACACAAAGACGAAAATTAGAACCAAAATCTAAGCAGTATTTTATGGTTGGATCTGTGAGCAAGGATATCGCTTAGCTGACCTATCACAACCAGGTAGAGTTATCAAGTCTCGTGATGTAATCGAGGAAAATGTTGACACAAAGAAAACTGTTGAAAATGATTCGTCTCTTGATGTCAACATTGTGGATGTCACTACTTAGTCTCCGGTTCCTACAAATACTCAAAATCTTTCAGATGGGGAAACTGTACATATGGAGAAAGAAATAGTTTCCATGACGAATTTATCCTTCAGATGAGATAGAAGAGGTATCAAATATCGACGAGGCAGATGAATTCGGAAGACCGATACGGAGCACTCGAGGACGAGTACCTAAAAAATCTGAAGTCTTCGAATTAACCATTTTTTCTAAAACATTTATTAAAGATGATCCCCAATCTTATAACTGAGCTATGACTAGTAATTATAAGAATGAATGGTTGAATGCAATGAAAGATGAGTATGAATCGTTGAGACGTATTAAAAATTGGGATTTGATTGATCGGCCTGTAGTTGAGTGAAAATGGGTGTGTAAGATGAAACGAGACGCATCAGGAAATTTTGAAAGATTCAGAGTAAGACTAGTAGCACGTGGATTCATTCAACCACAGGGGTAGATTTTGATGAGACATTTTCACCTGTAATAAGGCATTCTACTATGCGACTGTTGTTTGCATTGGCAGATGAAACTGATATGGATATTGACCATACAGATATATACAGATATTGCTACAGCATTTCTACATGGTGATTTGAGTTATGGGATAAATATAGAACAACTTCGGAGTTTTGAATTCGATTGTGAAAATGGGACTTGTTTGCTTGAAAAGAGTATATATGGTTTGAAACAGGCCAGTCGATAGTGGAATTATAAAGTGCATGTATTATTGACGAAGAATGGGTATTCTCAATCAAAATGTGAAGCATGCGTATATGTAAAGAGATCATATGAAATTCTGATTGTTGTTGCTTTATATGTTGATAACTTTTTCATGTTTAGTAATTCTCAGAATGAGAGAAGTAGTCTTATTAATCTTCTGAAAGAAAAATGCAATGTCAAAAATTTATGTGAAGCAAAAAATTGTCTAGGTATTGAGGTATCTAGAAATTGTCAGAGACAGGTAATTTTGAAACAATTTGAATATATATTTTGCAGCGTTTTGGTATGAATGAGTGTAAGCCTGTTTCTACTCCTATGTCTGTGAATTCAAAACTAGTGAAACCTGATGGTACAGAAGTCTTGTGTGACGATTGATAGGACGTTTAATGTACTTAAGTGTTTGTACTCGACCTGATATTGCATTTGCCTGTAGTCAACTCAGTCAGTTCAATTCTTGCTATGACCAAAGTCATTGGACTGCAGCAAAAAGAGTATTGCGTTCTTTGGCAGGTACCAAAGACTATGGATTGGCGTTTGATAAAACTGATAATCAGAGCATTCACTGATGCTGATTAGGCAAATGATAAATTAGACAGAAGGTCGTTTACAGGTTTTGTTGTTGAATTGAGCAATAGTACAGTTAATTATGAATCTCGAAAACAACGTACAATTGCACTTTCTAGCATGAAAGCTGAATACTTAGTCGTTGGCGATGTAGCAATAGAAGTCTGTTTCACAAGAAATTTGATGAATGAAATCACAGGAATGCAAGATGAAATTGTTATTTATAATGATAATCAGAGTGCGCATAGAACTATAGATAATAATCAACATCATAGGCGCAAAAAATATAAAGATGTGCGACATCATTATATTCATGATTTAGTTCAGCGTTATATGGAAGAAATCTCCAGAAGATATTCGAGTAAGGAAAAGAGAAATCATGATTCAGTTTAGTGTACTCTCATATCTTTCACTCTGTATTGGTATATTTTAGATAGAATAGTTGTATTGACAGATGTCAAGTTCAATTAGGAATGCAAATAAAACTTTTCAACTTATATTATATTCAAAGTTATATTTGGCTTATCTGTTCTTTCTGCGCACAATCTTGACAGTTTTTACTATTGTGAACATATATTGTTTTTAGCAAAAATTCAGATCAGATGGGAGTGCAATATTGAATAATAACCAGTGACAATAATATTCATCAAGTAGTTATGTTGAATTTATTTCTACCAGAATCAATCATCTATTTTTTTTTTTCGAAAACTGCATTTTTGCGTTGATTTTTTGTTTCGAGTATGCCACAATATCCAATTAGACACTACTCCTCTTCTAATCATTGAACATATTCTGAATTCCGTCTCACTAATCAACCATTGCTCAAATATTTTTCTCAGATAACATTTTGGATATTATTCAGGAAATCAGTCAGTGGAGGAATATAAAATATAAATCAATCAACAAATTACCTTTGAGAAATCTTCCTTCTGGGGGACAAGGTCCTCTGTCCATCAAACAGTCTCCGTATCTTTTGACCAGTCTAGCGCTAGCCAAAACTCCTGCTACATCAAACTTGTCATATTTAGAAGAATAGTGTTCCACTGCCCTCTCTTCCCTCTGCAATGACGTGGACGATACAAATTTACTATTTTTTGACACCACTGAAACAATGATCACATAAACAATTGATTGATGTAATAGTTTCATTATGGATTCAATTTTCAATTTGAGTATAACAATAAACGTGTGAGGTACGGTATATCAACACTATTCAAACTGAATTGTGAATGTGTTAAGTATTTGCTACAAGAGGGCGAAATTCAAGGTGGACGACACTTATTTTAGAATGTAGAGAACAATAATCATGTTTACCTCAAGTTCAACGATGCCCAGGATGTTCATCATTAACTTTGAAATTTACGTTCGATTTACCTTTGCAAAAGTATGATTGAAATGAGTAGCAAACTATTCAGTATTTCTTTCCCGACTTCCTTTTTAATTATTGAGGATAAGTTGGTAATAATAAAATAGCCATTTGTAGAGTTACCAAACATCTGGTGATCCACCCCAAGGTCAACAATGTTTTCATGTATGATAATAAGTGAGTTACCTTGATCTACCTAAACATTTCGTAAATATCTCAAACTAGATATCTGTCGGTTCTTACTCAATACTCATATCCTATTGAATTTTCAGATATAATTTTCTTTGTTTATTACAGGACTGCATAATTCAACGATTTTTCAAAACATGTAAGATTTTATAATTCGCAGAGATATAGAGAGTCGGTGGAATTGTGACAAAGTTACCCATTTCAGAGTAATTTTCAATGATATCAGAAAATAAACTCTAGCTTTCTAAATTCCGAAGATATATAATTATGATTTTCTGTATCGAAAACACTGCAATCATATTCATTTACAGAAATATTGAAAATATGTTCATGGATTGCTGAAAGAATGTTCAATGTGGTACTAGAAAATGATCATCGAATTTTCTACAAAATGTTGCCCAACTTGAATCACCTCGACTGAACATGCAACGTGCATCCAAATGACGGCAGTTATTTTGACTCTCGATAATTTTTTTATTACTCACATTTTTATCATTTCTTCATGAGTGTGAAGTTTCTCGGCTGCAGATAACTATGTTGGAGCTATTTTCCAGGTTTATTTTGGTCGTGGTCTGCAGGTTTTTATGTCTGACGTTTCTGTAGTTTCTATGATGAGGATAACTTACCGTTACCTAATCGCCTTCGATAATATGTACCGAAGTAGTAGAGGAAACGTCAGGCATGAAAGACGGCAGACCATGGCCAAAATAACCGGAAAAAAGTTTTGACATAATTTTTCTATGAACCGAATTCGGAATTGCTATCAAATAAATTACCAGCCAGAAGACAGTTTATTATATTGGAATCTTCAATAGTACATATGTAGAGCTGATGAAGTTCTCAAATGGGTCGTTTGTACTTTCCGTTCAATGTTGGGATCTCTGTTGTCCTCACATGGGCTGAGAAGTACCGGGCCTAAGGCCCGGGCAAAATTGGTGTGATACATCAACGTAATCTCCATCAAGAGCGACACAATCACTCCAGCGCCTATCTAACATTTCAATACAACTTTTGTAGAACTATTTATTTTTCACCTCAAAATAATAATAATTGACTTTATTCATCACAAGGGATAAAGGATTTCTAATTTGTATTAACATTATTTGAATATCACCTTATGACGAACGGGCGAAGTGTCAGCTACAGCTGTTTTCCAATTCGATCCTGAGAATGAGCAGATATATGAAAAATTAAAACTATGGAAATGAAATCGCTGATAATATACATTTTCTAAGATACATAATCATAACAAAATAGTTTATTCGAAAATGAATGACATGATGTCATTCTCAGCGGAAGAATGGCCAAATGTTACATTTCATACTGCACGAAAGAGATTACAAAATATATACACAAATATACATAAAGTGTGACCCATTTTTAATGGAAACACTTCCCTGAAATTTGAAGTTGTAAACCGATTTCAATATTTTTTTTTGAAATGTTAAGTACTGAAAGGTCTACCTTGAGACAAAATTTGAAATGTTTATTGAAGTTTCAGGGCATACTTTGATATTTTTTCTTAGTTGAAAATCAGGATTTTTCATTTGCGATTTTCTTATTGGAAAAATCACTACGCCACTGGATTCAGAGTGCCTCTAGACAGGTGTGACCAAAATTTCATGAAAAAATATTCATTATTAACAAAGGTATGACAACTTAAAAATTCGAAAACTCACACAGCTAACAGTCACAAAAAACACCCTATATCAACAGATATAGCCTTGAAAATATTTTTTTATGATTTCAACAATAAAGTACCGCCAGATGAAAAAGAAACGAAAAGCGTAAATATTTTTGATGAAAATAACGGAATTACATTTGAGTTTTCAG
>WOGR01007942.1:0-12105 GCA_015342045.1 Leptinotarsa lineolata | reverse complement strand
AATGACAGGTTCTGGTCCGATGAAGCTACTTGCAGCACCCTCTTTTGCAAGGGAGTCAGCAGCCTCGTTGCCTTCCAGGCCAGTGTGGCCAGGAATCTATACCAGAGACAATTTGTTGAGTCTTCCTATTGAGGAGAGTCTTTTTTGGCAATTTGCTACCAATTAAGGTAGAAGCCAAGAGCTCATGACAGGTACCAAATACATTTTTCACTTTTTATATTTCAAAACATATAGCTGTCAAATGATTTTTGTCCTATAAAAAATTAATGTTTATTCAGAAGATGATTTCATTTGATTTCCGGCTGGCATTACATACATGAATAGTTTTTTTAACTTGACTTAGTTTAAACCCCGGAGATATTTAACGACTATTTGAAAAGAATATGCACATGCACTTTCTTCTTTCAAATAACTCTATGGACAGTTGATGATTCACAGATCGTATAACCAATAATCGAAGGTATCCAACGAAATTTTATCAGATCAATCAAACGACATTGTTGAACATCAGTTTTTGATAATAAATTGCTTAAAGAAAGTTGACGACTTGGCTAAATATTCATGGAAACAAATGGAATTGAAATTGTTCTTTCTGTAAACGCATGGATTATTATTGTTACGGAGTTTCAAATTCATGGCATTGCTGTATGTTGATAAAAATATTTTGATTGACGATATTACTTATAGGTTCTACAACCTTCACAGCAAATGCACAGGAAAAATCAATCAGTAAACCAACTCCCAATACGAAGTGCGGAGCTGATTTCGTTCTCTTGCCATAGACGTGCGCTCATATAAAAACGAAATTCAAGGATATTATTACGTTTCTACCCGTGGGTTCAATAATAATTGAGTACACTGAATAATAATCAAACTCAACTTCATTTCACTTTCGATATAACAAAACACTTTAACTATAACTTTAACTATTTGAATGTCTATCGCCTTTCAGATCGCTACGCGTACCGCACTGTACTGGCACTAGACTGCCTGATAAGCGAGTGAATAACGCTTATATTTGGCAATCGAAGGTGCCAGATTTTTCTTTGTGATTCTATCGAACGATGATAACGGTGTACATGTTGTCACATGTAGAATGCCGACGAACATCGAAGATTCGCGAAAGTCCACTCAGGCTAAGCGGGCTCTTAGCCACGTCACTGATGGTTTACGGCTACCAGTGGCGGACTGCATTACTTTCTTCAAGGTATGATTCATAACAATATTATAGAAGATTTTGTGGTAAGTTACTTATTCCGTACGGCGATTTCACCGGCTCTTCAAGAGCCCAATCCTTGGAACATGCGGTCCACACATGTGTTGATATCCGGTCGTTTATTATAACTAATCCGATGCCCGTGGTAACTTCGAATCCTTCGATACTACAGCACTGAACGCGTTGGATGAGAATCTCATCCGAAAAGTGGTTGAAGGTCTCCGGCAACTAGGGCGGATCACGTGGTAAGAGAGCCTACTGGTTGTATTCTACTGTAGCAAATGCTTGTAGAATTAAATGAAATGAATAAAAAGTATAACTTATTACTTCTGTGTGAATAAAAATTTTTTGGGTGATTAGATAGGTTCGATTCAAGGCAACACATGGTACAAGTTATACTTTTGTACAACCATTACATTTTCAAATAACCACTATTAGTAGACTTAATTATACAAAAATCGTTCTATTTATGTTTCTAGGGACGTTTGTTGGGTAACAGTATCAAATTGTCTTAGAAAAACATCCATTTCCGTGCCAATGTTTCGAATTCAATTGAATACTTCTTCAGGGCTCGAAAAGAAGTTTTTCCATCTTATAACTATTACTAAACGTCTTCTCTAAGATAATTTGAACCTGTTTCCCAACAGACCTTTCTAAATAATCCATTTGGATTGCTAGACTCTTTACTGGTTTTATTACAGGTTCTTCATTTCGGTGATAGCTCCTATGAAAAAACAATGTTTGGCATTTCGGACGAGCCTGATCCGATCTCCACCGATGAAAACTCGCAACCAGTCGCTCCATTAACTTTTGGATTAGTAACTGTCAACACAACGAACACCATTAACAGTGAGATAACCGAAGACGATAAGAAAGAATTAACGGATAACGAAATCAAAGGAATTCTGAAGAATAAGCCCATCAAGCCTAGACCCTACCATCTTGGGGAGACGGTTCCCTTTAACGACTCGAACTCTGACGAAGACAACAAATGGGGGGTGCGACTCAGGCACGTGGATAAACCGGAGACCCCCATATGGAAGTCAACAGTAACGGTGCACAATTATAATTATTTTGACAGACCGCCTCAGGAGACGAGTAGTAATGGATCCGAACCGGAATTCCAGAAGCTTTTGAAGAGTTTACGTCCGATTCGAAAAAGCGATTACGCTAGTGATAACGATAATAGATACGACGATCTTAACACGGATAACAAAAGATCCTCTTGGTCGATGGTTGCCGACGCGAACAAACCAGTCGAAGATGGTCCAGCTGTTGAAACCAAAGGATATTCCACCAAGATCAATTTCGAGGAAGGAGAGGCGACAGTGGTGGAGAGTGACAGTTACGATATGGACAGACACACTACTTGGCCTAGGGCAGATAATTTGGGAAAAGGTAAGTCTTTCTAGCTTGTCAAAGTTGACCGAATGCGCATTATCCTCTCCTTCCCCGTAGTCAGCCTTAGTAAAATTAATAATGTAGTTTCTTCCTAACCTATTTTTCTGTATATTAGCTCAGGCGGATTGTCATTGTCATGCGACAATCGCTGTAGCTATAAAACTATGTTTTGGTGGCCTGGTCTTCAAGTGTTTTCATCATTTTGTCGGTTTGAAGAAAATAATCGAAGAAAATACCACAAGACCTCATGATTTTATATGTTGAAACTAGCATCAAACAAAGCTCAATTATATCGCTATTCGCATTCAAAAATGAAATTACAAGAACTTCTAACTTTGATAGTACAATTCAGTATTTTGTCTGGGCTAATGCCAGAGAGTAATTATAAAACTGTGAAAAAAACAAATTTAGATTTTGATGAATTTTTTTAGTTTGGACTTCCATTGTCTAATATGATTTGAAATCTATGAAAGAACAAATAAAATTAAAATAAAAAGCTTAAATATTGTTACGTTTTTACCCATGGGTTCAATAATAATTGACTACACTGAACAATAATCAAACTCAACTTTATTTCACTTTCGATATAACAAAACACTTCACCTAAAACTATTTGAGTGTCTATCGCCTTTTTAGATCGCTCAGCGTATCGCACTGTGCTCGCACTAGACTGCCTTGACAGGCGGGTGGATAACGCTTATATTTGGCAATCGAAGGTGCTAGATTTTTCTTTGGAATTCCATCAAACGACGGTAACGGTGTTCTCGTCACATATGGAATGCCGACGAATATCGAAGATTCGTGAAACTTCACTCGAGCTGAGCGCGCTCTTAGCCACGTTACAGACGGTTTACGGCTACCAGTGGCGGACTGCGTTACTTTCTTCAGAGCATTATATTTTTAACAATATCAATTATATCGAACCATAAAACTTGAAATGAGAATACAATAAAACAAATAGAATAATCAAGATACAAAAATAAAATGACCACCACAAAATAAAAAAGAAGTGAAAAATTAAAAGAATAACAATAAAAATATGCAAAAAATTTAAAAATAAATTAAAAAAGATTTCAAACCAAGTTACTTTACGACGTTTCGATTGTTATTATCCACAATCGTCTTCGGGTGATGACTGGACTATTCCTCCAAGAGATGACTATAAGTCATTTGAGCGCTTTCCTCTATCCCCTTCTTCCTCTTTTCGCTTCCCCGGTTTAGCGGAAGTTGACTGTTTGGCGAGAGTTGACTTCCTTCTCCATTGTGAAGGTGATGGAAGTGGTTTGAAACTCTGGCCATTGAAGAAGCCCACAAGAAGTCTCGAGTTTACTTGAGATACGTTGACGACACCTTCATAGTATGGAACCATAGGAATACAGAACTAGACACCTTTCTGAAACACATCAATAGCACATCATCGCCATCACAATGGAGAAGGAAGTCAATAACGAATTGCCATTCTTAGACGTACTGGTGAAGAGGACACTAAGTGGAAATCATCTGCATACGGAAAACATACTCACACGGGACAGTATCTGAATCACGAATCCAACCACCATCAATCTACCAAAAGAGGAATCATTCAAACTCTAGTGGATCGTACTTTCGGGCTCTGTAATACAAAGAAAGGTCTCGAGAAAGAACTAGGCATCATTAAAAAAGACCTTCAACGGAATGGTTACTCCAAAGTGATGGTGGGAGAGACTTTGGCTAGAAGACAGCAAGAGCTTCGCAAAGAAGAGAAGCCGTCGCAACCTGTGCTTGAATTTCCCTATGTCAGAGGTTTGTCGGAAAGGATAAGATGAATTGGGCCCAAGTACAACATCAGAATCTGCTTCAGATCCAGAATTACCATCCGTAGCAGCCTCACGCAGTGGACTGCGATCCCATGAATTGTATTCACCTGATACCCTGTGAGTGCGGCAAATCCTATATCGGTGAAACTAGGAGACCATTGAAAATCCGTATTATGAAGCACAAGAAAAAACACACCCTCGAGGAGAAACCAGCAAATTGGGAATAGCAGAGCATGTTTGGACTCATCAACATAACATCAAGTGATCCCATGCAGAGATCATCCACAAGGAGGAACACTGGTTTAGGAGGAAGTTCAAAGACGCTGCAAACATGTTGTTCAAAGATGCATTCAGCCCCAAGCTAGTGTATAGATACGCAACATGGAAACCTGTTATCAAGCGAATAACGGTCAGCTCTCACCAAACGGTCAACTCCCGCTAAACCTGTGAAGGGGAAACAGGAAAGAGGAGATGGGGAAAGCGCTCGAATGTCCAATGAATAGTCATCTCACAGAGGAATAGTTAAGTCATCACCCGAAGGCGATTGTGAATACTAACCATCGTCGTGAAGTAACTTGTTTTGAAATCGTTTTTGATTTTTTGTTTATTTTTATTTTAATTATTTTTATTTTTCAGTTCTTTTTTACTCTGTGATCATTTTCATTTTGTATCTTGATTATTCCATTCGTTTCATTGTATTTTCATTTCACGTTTTATTGCTTGATATAAGTAATTGATAATTCAGCTGTTCATTCTAATTTTATTTGTTCTTTCATAGATTTCGAATTATAGTATATCAGATAATGGAAGTCCGAACTGATAAAATTCACCATAAAACCACTTTTAAACAAAACTTTTGATATTTATCAATATTGTCTACTGTGAACAATTAGGCTACTTAAATTATTGCTCCACATCTTTTTTTATTATCAAGAAAGTGATAAATGTAATTATATTACGAGTATATGATAATTCGACAGACCGATTTCGTTGCTCCACCGCTGCCTATTACATTCTCGTTAGAGATAGTGCTTTCAAAGTTTCGGTCGTTTCTATGTACGTATATATTTCTCTGTCAATATTTTTGATTAAAATATCCAACAGTAGTAATATTCTGCATTTGCTTACCAAATATGTAAGCTTAAGAAACAAGTGTGATAAAATAAAAGTACCTTTTGCCTCTTTTGTGCATGACGAGAGTTCTTCAAGTAGTGGATTTTGGATATTGTGTAGTTTAACCTGCTGTAGATTTACCTTTTTCTCTTACAATTGTATCTAGTATGAATTCTGCATGAAAACTGTACAGTATGATGTTTGTTCGACATATCTTTGGCAAATTAAATAGAATATGTTTAGTAAATATTACAAGGGATAGATAGTTTTATCAAATTCAAAAAATATTCAGAGGGGCAGCTGAATTTTCTCCAAATTATTTATCAATCCAGGAGATTTTGGTTCTTCTAAAAACACTGCAAAATCAAATCTTCGACTTTGGGGAAAAAAAAGGCTCCCACTGAACAGGTAAAGCCGAAAATTTGAAATTCATAACCTTAAAACGACTACGAATACGATTTTTTGACAAAAAATAAATAATTTGCAGTTGTGTGCATCTTTTTGTGATTCACTGTATTTTTGAATATCATTAATTATATGAAATGTATTTTAACATTGAAAAATTTGTCAAAAATATATCCGACCTGTACAGCTCACTCATTTTCGAAAACACCATTCCAGACTCCAAACAACTGCTCAACAAAGGCCTAGTAGTTCGAATAGGGCGCGAAGATTCGGCCCTGAACCATACCGTGTGCTCCAAAATGACGACCACTCAGGACATTAACAACACAACGACCACCACCAAAATCACGATTGATCTCTCCCCCTCACCCCCAATCAAGAACGATAGCTGTTTTACTTATGCCAAATATCAGGGATCTCATAGCCACAGTTTCAAGTCTACCTCTCTAATACTAAACACCATCAAAGATAAGAGCGAGAAGACTGCCGAAAAGAAGAAAAACGAAATTCCTCACCAATTGGAGGCGTTGAAGAAAATGTACGAAGATATACAGAGTGATAGTGATGCGGACAAAGAAGTGCAACAGCTGATGTCGAAGGTTTCACAAAATGAGGGTAACAGGATAGAAACTGACACTAGTAGTGAGGTGTCTGGTAGTTGGAGCAAGATGAGAACGTACAAAAACATGAGCGATCATTTCGGAAGAAGTAGCATTAAGGAAGCAACAGCTAGACATGATCTCAAATCAGGTGCAAAAGCGGGAAAAGGTACTCATCACGTTTTCGTTTTTCTCGATTCGTACATCATGTATTTGTTAGTGTCTATTCTAGTAAGACTGAAGGTTTAAGATACATAATAAAGTTGTCAAGCAATGGAGGATGTTATCCATGATAATAATTACATTACAATCATTTTCATTTCTGGGCGCGTTCCGCTAACACCGAGGCTTTCTCGGTAGAAAAAAATATCACAAATTGGTCTACAATTCTTATACACAAATACGAATTGTAGCCAAATTTGGTACCTTACTTCAGCGTTTCCCAAACTTTTTTGCCTGGGGACCCACCTTCTATGTGAATTTTTTTTCGCGAACCACATATTAAATAATATTAATTATAATTATTATTACTAATAATATTTTAAATAATATCATCGTTGAGAAATACACCTCTAAAAAATGGTGAAGATGATATAATTGAAGACAAAATACAGTAAAAAACGACTTTCAATTCAGAATCTTAATACTGAACAAATACAAAAAATTAATAAATGGGACTTATGTAATTAATGTGACTTGTGGAGCTGGTGCTCACGATTTACAAGAGATTCTATATCTGGGTTGAAAATTGAAAGCTTCAAACACAAGTCATTTTCCACACGAAGCCTATTTCTATATTTATACCAAAATGATGAATGCCCTCTCACACAAATGTGATTGAAAACCTCAACAGCTCTTTTTAAGGCTATATTCGAAACTGGATACTCCCCCCTAGCCTTTATTCAAAATGGGATTGAGCTCAAGTCCTTAAATGTTGACTTTAGAGCAAAATCACAAGAAAGTTTTGTGAGGGAGTCTTCTTCAGATGCTAAGAGTTGTACTTTGCTGAAAGAATCATTATTGAACGGATTTCTCATCCAGAGCAGCTCATCATGTTTTTTTGGAAAATATTTCTTGAAACAAGAACCATTTTTAAGTAAATGAGCCAATGCTCGAAGATACTCCTTTATTGCAAATGTAATTTTTTCGCTAACCTCGAGTCCATATGTTTCTAAAAAGTCATTAAGAAGTGGCAAAACATCAAAAGAACTCTGTTCCATTTTGTTGGCCCATCTTTCAAGTTTTTTAATGTTTACTTTGATCTTATCTTGCACATAGAACTTGTGGATGTCCTTTTCTTGAAGCGTCAAAGTAAGAATGTTGAGTGTACTGAAAACATCACTCAAATATGAAAACTGTATTAGCCAGTTTTCGTGATGTAACATTTCCAAAAATTTGGTTACACATTTTGCCCCATCATCATCTTCCAATAAAAACAATCTTAGGTCATCACGAAGGTCAAACAATTTTGACAGCACTTTTCCTCTTGAGCGGAAAAGAGATATGTTCATGTTATGAGATATGTTCAATTTTCTCTAGATTCCAATGGAAAACAATTCAAAAATATTAAGTATTCTTAATCTGTTTCCGCGACCCACCTAAATTGCTCCCGCGACCCAGTGGGGGTTCGCACCCATAGTTTGGGAACCACTGCCTTACCTAATTGGTTAGTAGTGAAAGCGATACCAGAGGTATATTCTGGCGTTTAATCGTATTCCAGCGTGTATTCAAAAACGATTCCTAGTAACGTCATTAATAATAAGAGTCGCCAGTATGGAATGATTCAAACTGTATTAGATGTCAAACCCAATAATAAAAACAAACTTTTCAATTTTCTCTAACCTCAGTTAGAATCGGATTTGTGCATACAATAATTACCCAGCTTTATTTTGTACATCCTTTCAACGTATTTGATAAAAAGTTTTCGGCACTTTATAAACTATAACGATCAATATAAAGCAGAAACTGACAGCTGATGTACCGTAATCTCAAATTCCGTTTTGAAACCAACCTCACGCTAGTTTTGAATCATTAATACATTTCAAATCATAATTGATGTGACGTCATCGTTTCAACGCCAGAATGAATGTATTTGAATCACAGATGAATTCGTTTTGAATACATGAGCGCCAGAAAAAGCCTCAGGTAGGATTTGTGAACTAATTTCACTTTCAGTTCTTGGACAACAGGTAAATTTTGGAATATGAATAAACTTCTTTGTAATGAAAGAAGATATTTAACAATGGTGAGTGGTCAAATTCCTGTTGATCGTTCAGCCGGGAACCCGAACGTTTCCCCTTATTTATTTCCAGATACTCCAGCAGGTTCAACTTATGCCCCTTTCCTTCTACATGAGTATGTCATACATACGATATACTCCATGTAGAAGTTAAGAGGCAAAAGTTGAAGTTTTGGAAATAAATAAGGGGTGCTCCTCCAACCATACTACCCGAGTATAGAAGTGGGAACTCCTACACTCGGAACTCTTCTGTTGACTAGTGCTGACTGCTGCAGGCACAATTTCTGGTAGGATTTTTGGTGGATTTTCGCCTTTGGGAAGTGCTTAGATGTCGCATTGGTGTCCAACCACTGTCCTGAACGTGTCCTGTTGTTGTAGAGGATCCACTTTTCACCACACGTGACCATCTGATCCAAAAAAAGTATCGTTTTGGTTGCCAAAAACAAAGAAAAACAAACCTCGAAACGTTATAATTTCTGTCGATCGTTCAAATCGTGGGGCTTACTGATCTTTCCAATACGTTTTAAACTATTAAAAAACGCATGGGAGATGTCGCCCAGTTCTTCCACCATCCCACTTGACGTTTGTGAGGGGTCAGTCTCCACCAGGGTCCTCAAATCGTCCTCCAGTTTACTGTCGGTCAACCACTTTAGGGCTCATCTTCGAAGATGAAATATACAGAACGAAATTTCGCAAATCAAAGTCAAATAGTGCGTTCTACTGCATTGCCAAATACCTGGGAGCCCAAAATACAACATTCGTCATCAACTGCGATTTAGTGCTGTTTTGACTTGCAACAGAATATGTTCATCGGCTCAACTTACTTTTAGTTACAACAAAAAAAAGTCTACAATACAACGATTTTAACCATGACCCCGTTGTGAGGTTCCATTTATTACTGCTGCAAAAGTTTCGTCATAATCGACGAATTGACTCCTGAGAAATTAATATAAATCTGATTTTTCTATAAGGACTTTGATATACCATTTTCAGAAAACTAAACAAGTTGGAATTTATCTTTCTATGAAATATGCATAAAATATGAACAGAAATAACCTCACTTATCGTACATCCTGTATAAATGCTGTTTTGCAAATATTGTTCAATAATTATTAGATTTTTTTCTAATCTGAAGTGAACAACTTTTTTCTAAGAAAACTCTTGAACCGTTATCGCCCACCAGCTTTCCCTCTGAGTAGTTTTCAATGCATGATCTCAAGAAATAATAATAATAAGGTATCACTAGAAGTAACAGCAGTGAAAAACTCTCTCCGCGGCAAGTATCAGCACAAACTCCGACATATCTGGTCATCGGGACTGTCGGGAAAGAACAAACTTGCTGCAACAAATATGCTTGCCGTTCCAATCTTACTCTACTCGTTTGGAGTATTGAAGTAGACTCAAGAGGAGCTGTATCAACTCGACGTAAAGACACGAAAAATGATGCATCTCCATAGGAGTTAGCATCCCAAATCGTCCGTTCCATGGTTGTACTTCCCCGCCGTGGACTTTTGAGTTTGGAGTGTCTACATGACAGAATGGTACTGGATATAGCCTGTAAAGTCATCAGGAGTTCGGATCCGCTTCTCTGCATGGTCCGCGACCATGAGAGAGCAGCATTTTCCTTCAGGGCAGCTGCCCGAGCAGCTGATAAACTCACAACGTCACCGATTTGGAACCCGTTCAGCAAAAGGCTCATATAGAAGCCGCAGAGATAACCTCACTTCTGCGGCAACACAAGGATAAGACAATGCATGGGGTCTTTTTCAACAACATTGAAGACCTTGGCTTATCAAAGCGCCTGACTTTCACTTTCCTCAGGTCGAGTGGGCTGAAGTCGAATTCTGAAGGGATCATCATGGCATACCAGGATGGTGTCTTCAACACCTTAATCTACCGCAGTCACGTGATGGGTCAAAAGGTTCTCGACACAAGGTGCAGGGCCTGCCGCGAGGCGTCCGAGACCCTAATGAACTTGCTGTCAGCATGTCCAGCATATGCGGTCTCGGCCTATATCCATCGACATAACGCGGCCCTAAGAGTGCTTTATTACAATCTACGGCACTCTTACGGTATTGACGAGTCACCGGTGTTGCCCCACGCCCCGGGGGATATTGAATCCGTTGTGGGGAACGAGAAGTGCCGAATTTATTGGAACTACTCGTTTCCCACCCTCAGGCTACTACAAGCTAATAAGCCTGATGTAGTCCTTCTCGACCACCAGAACAAGACTATATTTGTCGTGGAGTTCTCAGCTCCTGACGAGACGAATATCGTTCGAAAAGAGGAGGAAAACGGATCAAATATCGAGATTTTCTCTTCGAACTACGCAGACTCTATCCAGACCACTCTGTAAAGATGGTTGTTCTAATTATTGGAGTCCTTGGTGGAACGATGCCCCCTCTACTCTCGAATCTTAAAATCATACCGGCCTACCGCACTAAGGCAGAAATCTTAGCCGGACAGATGGAGAAAGCTCTCATTCTTGGCTCACTGCGCCTGCCCAGGGCACATGATTATCGGACCCAATTATCACTTACCCCACAGTGTGGGGCGTGATTGTTGGTTGATAATGCTAGCGCGCCCTCCCGAATGTATCTGGACTTCGGGGGATAGGGACTGACCAGCGCATACTACAGTATAATAGTAATATTAATAATCGCCTGTATTATTTTCAAAAAATATATGAAAAAACAAGAATGAGGAAAATATATATTAACGGAATATTTTATTTGAAAATAAAGGGCAGAGTTCAGTTCCGTTCCTGAATAAATTCACTTGGGACCATTATTTCTTATAATTTATATTAACAATACTGTTGAAGGATTCCAACTTTTTGTTTTATGCCGATGACCTCAAGATTTATCGAACCATTGGAGAGATTGCAAAATGATCTTGAAGCATTTGCAGAATTCTGTGGCAATAGCCTATACTTAAATCACGATAAATGTCACAAAGTAACTTTAATCAGAAAGAGAAATCCCACTGATTTTCAATATCAAATAGGAAATCACACAATCAAAACAGTTAATGAAGTACGTGATTTAGGAGTAATAATGGATTCCAAAATGATTTTTAAATCTCACATAGAAAAGACCGTTAATGGTTTCATTATAAGAAATACAATACATTTCAGAAACGCAAATACTCTTCCTAATCTATATTACTCTTTTGAACTTTGCATCTGTCGTTTAGAGTCCAGAATATACGATTTACCAACAGAGAATTGAAAGTGTTCTGCTATTTGTCAGTTGTTTACTTACCTCAAAAACTATTTTAAAGTTGATATATTTTGAAAAACAAGTATCGGCCAACTCTATCTTATATTTTAAAGTT
>WOGR01007941.1:0-12105 GCA_015342045.1 Leptinotarsa lineolata | reverse complement strand
AGTTTTATTCGAGATTTGGTTATTGTTAATTTTCTTTTTGTTTTTTTTTTATTTGTCCATTTTGTTGTATCATTTTTCTGTATTTTTTCATTATGAAATACAGTATCCTTTGAAGGGTTGAAGACGGTTTTTATTTTAAAAATCTTGCATAGTGACTCTCATGGAAATAAGTGTCTGCGAATTCTCAAGATTTTTCTCACTGCAACTAAAGACCTTTTCTTCGTGCAGGGGGCCGAATTCAAGCCTCTTCCTGAATTGCCTGACATCCAAAATTTGATGTGGAGAAATCCGCATCTGTTGACAGCAGCTGCCAAATTTTATTCGAATAAAACTAACACGGAAAAGAGCGAACGTATTTTTCCACTGGTGACCCAGCTATATACCTCTAAATGTAACAGTAGTAAAACCATTTCAGATTTACTACAATATAGATTTGGAACACAGGGTCTGGACAAAAAGTGATATTGAAAGACTAACCAAAAAAACATTTTTTTCCGTTTCAGTTTATTTTCCAACAGATATCTAAAAATCATTTTTGTTATAATTTCATTTGTATGTATCTAATCATGTATGTTTGTTAGACTGGAAGAATAGCTATGTATGCTATTCCACCAAGTAAAATAAAGGCTATTTTATTTCATTTCTATTTTTATTTGAATTTCATTGCTGCAACTAATTGTCATTTTTTCAGTGGGAGTACCAAGTTGGTCCATGCCAAGGTATTTCAATTGGTGACCAACTTTGGATATCTAGATATATTCTGCATCGTGTGGCCGAAGATTTTGGTGTTATAGTGACTTTTGATCCCAAGCCCATGGAAGGAGACTGGAATGGAGCTGGAGCTCACACAAACTTCTCCACGAAGGGGATGAGGGGAGAGAACGGTATTGTGTGAGTATTCATTATACATTACAAAGGCTCATTTTACCATCAAAGGCTCGTTTTACCATCAAGGGCTCGTTCTGCCATCAAGGGCTCATTCTACCATCAGGGGCTCGTTTTGCCATCGAGGACTCATTCTGCCATCAAGGGCTCATTTTGCCAAATGATTGAAACGGAACTCATATAATGAGCATCCTTCTGTTGGCTTATGATTAGCCACCTCCATAAATAGCTCATAAGCGTTTCTTGTACTTTGAAAAGTATAACGTAGTTATTGTTTCCATTCCGCCCACGTTTTCTGAGACCACTCTAAGTCACACTGTATGTAACTTTCATACCATATTTTAGCTGCTTCCTTTAATTTATTTACTACTTGATAAACTATAAAACTATCAGACCAACCAAATATACTTGCATTATGTTGGATAATATCGATCCAATCCGACACTTCCATATTCAGTGGATCAAACTCAGGCACTGCACTCGAAAGAACAATACTAGAACTTGGCTGTACATTGCATATTTGCGGCATAGTATTTGAACTGGCTACACTTACAGTTTGTCTCCCGAGTTTTCTAGAATCTTTCCGATGTCGACTAGATTCCTTTCTTGCTATTACTGACATCTTCCTTTGTTTTCGGTTTCGATCCTCTTCACTGGAGGATAATCTGGATGGACTGCTGTTGATTGGGGACAAACGCCTCCTCGATTTCTTTCCGTATTTTGACATTACACCACACTATTCACCACTTCTGATGTAGTCGATGGGACGAGGTTACGGAATTATACGCGTATTCACAATATAACGATGTATTACCGTCTCTTCTACTTCAAATAACAAACGATAACGAATTCATATTACATGTTCTATCCTATAACATAACGTAATCGGCACTGTCCCAGTCATCCCAGTGACTAATCCTTAGACAATATATAAGTCATGCTGCTCCGTCACTATTTCCATAAGCGGATACTCCATATAGCACACAAAGGAAGACATGTATTTGAACCGGTTTTAATGGTAGCTCCAGATGGTTATATTTTGGATATACAAGGACGATACTTTTCGGACAGTCGTAACAATGGTGCCCAATTACTAAGAAATGAATATGAAAGAGTTCACGCAGTCATGCAGATTTGGTTGAATCGTGGTGATATTTTTATACTAGATCGAGGATATCGTGATGCAATCCCTTTCATTGGGGAAAACGGGTTTTTATATATATGCCTCCACTTTTGAGACATAGTCAGCACCAATTTACAATGGAAGGAGCTACCGCATGCCGGTTAATAACCAAAACCAGGTGGATAGTGGAAGCTCGTAATGGTCACCTAAAATCGATTTTTAAATTTATGGCTGACACTATTCCTTTGCAACATTGTGTACATATAGGCGACTTTTTTAAGTTAGGTGGAGCGATAATTAATAGGTAGGTGTTTAGAATACATTTTTATTCTGTTGAAGTATTGTTGAATAATTTTCGTTCATGCTATCAATTATTGAGTAACTAACAATTCAGTAACTTAATATTAGACCCAAGCAGCATTTAGAGTAATTGTTATGTAACATGTACTATGAAATTTACCTTTAAAGTTACCGTTGGCCGACATAACTGAACTTTGTTTATGAGTTTACGAATGAATCTTTCTCAGTTTCACTAATGTCAGATATAATAATCATACTTCTTTGTCCGTCAAGTATACATTTTGATGAATTGAAATATATTTTTATAAGTATATGACTGAAACACATTCCTAAAACACCAGAGTTATGTACTGAAGCTGTGTAACCATAACTATATATGCTGCTTGGGGTGGTGGCTGGTGGCCATTTAAAAAAAATCTGTTTTTTCTGTTTTTCCGTTAATCAGCTGTCGCCCCCCTACGAACGACAACTCTCAGAAGTTGAGAAACTTGTGAGAGCTAAGGACTAACGAGGTCTTACCTTTTAACGTGTGATTCCTAACACGGTTGCAGAATCACCCCAACTTCAACCAGATAAATTCTCTCGAGAAAAATATCTGGTTGAGGCCGGAATCGAACCAGGGCCTTCCTATCATGAGTCGGGCGCACTTCCACTACGCCAATTCCATGTTACGTAAAACATATCTTACAGGTCTGATAGGCCTATTTCGATGCAAGATACCAAGGAACAAATGGCTGAACGAATGATAATCTAAGCACAAAAAGTGAATGTATTTCAAGCAAGGGTAGAATTTGTGAGACTAATAAGAAGAAATGCCATATGGGTCCACTTAAATCACAACCATTTGCCGCAATTTCTTCGCCTCACTTTGGAATTTTCAAAACGGTTGACTGTAGGTGAGGTTTGCTTCTTTGTAATGATAGACTCAAACTGAATTTTCAATTTCTGGTATCTTTTCAATTCACACCTATGATTTTAGGCATCTATCAAGTTGGGCTGGCTCCATCCTACATTCATGACAACTTTCATAGAGATGAGGGTGAAAGCATTCAAGTAGATGAGCATTTCAATGAGAATGGGTTTATTATAATGCGCACTTACTCAAGATTTACCAGGCTCACCAAACATCAGCTTTGGATTGCTTTCAACCCCAACATGCAAGATGAAGAGGATGCGCCAATTTTAGAATATTACTGCACTTGCAAAACGGGTACAAGAACTTTGGGCTCTTGTTCAAATGTGGCGAGTGTGTTATGGTTCTTGGGCTTTGCACGCCATGAACCGAATGTCAGATACCCATGGACGACGCTATTAGATGTAGTAATGGATGCCGCCAACAGGCCTGCACAAATTGATCCAAATCAAGCACCACCGCAAATTCAAATTTTTGATGTTTGAACTTGTACAAAGGTTTACAAGGCACGGAAGTACTGGATTGGGGACTGTGACAGTATATAGGCATGATACGATGGGCAGCAAGGCCTAAGTGTCACCGGGGGCAATAGCCTGACGGGCCTACATAGAGATGGAGGTTTTAGTGAGTAGCCCTGACATCGGAGAATCAGTGGAGTCTCACAGTAGGTCTTGAGTTTTGACGCCCATCACCTCTCTATAAAAGATATCCTTACCTCATACGAATAAAAAAATCGCGTCATCCACCCTCATTTTTTGAGAAGGGGGGGTACAAATGAACAAGTAAATAGTCTATTCTGAGCAAGATATGACTTTAACGCCCCCTAGCAATAAAACTATCAATTTTTTTGGTTTATCACCTAGTTAATTCCTATTCACAATAATATGAACTTGGAAAATCAAAAAAAATCTGTGAATTTTTTTGTTTCGTTCCTCTCGGGGGAGGGAAGAGAGTCATGAAAAAGTACTATTTCCCTAATTCAAGCATATTCAAATATCCGACGATGCATTACAGAAGAATCCAGATATCATTTTTTGCGTTTCATAATAGGTGGTGGGGGAAAGAAAGGGTCATTTTTTATGCAACATTAGCTACGATGAAACGGGTGAAAATGTTATTCCTGGTTTTGAAAATAAATCGTCTATTCTGAGCAAGAGGTGATTTTAACGCTCCCTATCAAAAAAACTATCCATTTTTGGGGTTCATCACCTTATTAATTGCTATTCACGATTCACATAACATATTGAAAATTCAGAAAAACCCACCGATTTTTTTGTTTTGTACCCCTCGGGGGAGGGAGGATAACCATATGAAAAAAAGCTATTTTCCTAATTCAAACATCCGACGATGCATTTCAAAGTAATCCAAATATCATTTTTTTGCGTTTCATAATAGGTGGTTGGGGGAAGAGGGGGGGTGAAGAATTTTTTATAAAAAAGCATTATCTACAATGAAACAGGTGAAAATGTTGTTCTAGGTTTCTTTTCTGAGAAAGGGGTGATTTTAATGACCCCTAGCGGCAAAACTGTTCGTTTTTTTGGGTTGGCGCAATGGTAACATTGGTTGAGAATTACATGGACTACATAATATCAAAAATTCAAAAAAATCCACCGAGACCCAAATTCCATAAAGATTTTGCGAAGTTCTTTCGTGAACTCATAAGAATATGTCTCTAGTCCATATTTACTTACTGGACTCACATAAAAATTTGTCCAATTACACAAAATTCAATTTGGAATTTGTCAGGAAGGACTATATTATCCTGATATACATTATTTTCACATTTTTACCCCACAAATAACAAATTTTTTTTTCTAGTTTGATTGCTTTTTTATATTTCAATAAACAATTTCATTCTAAATGCCATGATTTTTTTTTTATTTCAGATCCATCAGTGTAGACCAATAACAGAACATATATTCTTATTTAAACTGAACGGGTTATATTTTTAGGAGAGGTTAATTTTTCTGAAAGAAAGTTTTTGGCTTTATACTTCTACATATTGATTCTTTCATTTCCCATACATTCATAGTTTATTGAGATTTTTACTAGTATTAGCATATTGTTGTGTTGGAGTGTTTTCACATTATTCATGTCAATACCATAGATTGTGTCAAAGCTATTTTCCGGGTTTACTGGCCCTTATCTACAGATATTTAATGTCTGGCTTTCATTCTACAACTGCGGTAGACAATGAAGCAACACAATCAGTGCTGTAATTGTTCTTTTTGCATATTGTCATTGGTAGATGTAGCAAATGGTGTACTTAAAAAAAGTATGCATAATATCTTTTGAATTTTGATACATCAGTCTGGATAACGGCCATATAACTGTCTCACCTTTTGTTGTAATAGCTTTGTGTAACCAATTTTTAGTCATCACAACAATTATATAATAGCTATATTATTTCTTTTCATCCTCTATTATCGCTCCGAGTACAACTGTAGCAGCTATTATGGCTTGAACTGTATCTAAAGATACTCTCATTCCCATAGAAAATACTAGGAATCTACGCTTCCAAACCCCAATTTGTCTCTCTACAACATTGCGCGTTTTGATCTGGGATTGTTGTTTTGTTTGTTGTTTTAAAATTGTTTGTTTCGTTAACCAGATGACGAACGTCAACCCTCAGAAGTCGAAACTTGTGCGAGCAATGGATTCATGAGGCCTTACTTTTCAACGTGCGATTACCCAGCACGGTGGCCCGGTGGGGAATCGAACTCCGGTCTTCCGCTTGAAAGACGGATGTGCTAACCTCCACACTACCGTGACTCGATAAACTCAATATTGACCATATAACTAGTCGAATTGTAAAAATATAAAAATACAACCAGTAATCAAATACATGTAGACATGAAAATATGTCACTCTATTAAATGTTCTATTAGGACGTTCGCAGAAACTACGTAATCCGCCCTGAATCAAAAGGAGAGTCTGGAAGTTCGATCTTGGATAGCAATGGACAATTCCATAAATAATTTAATAAAATATTTTCATGTCTTTAGTATTGTGGTAAACTTCCAAAACAGTAGTTAGTTTTGAAATAAACTCTTCATAAAGATATGTAGATCATCCAAACAAATTACTTTCAGACAAACTGGAAAAAAGACCCCCCTCCAAAACAAGTACTTTCACATGAATATTGAATTACACAAGAGAAAAAATACTTTTGAATCAATTACTGCAAACGTTCATTATGGAAATGAATATCATTCATAGGAACGCTAGAAGTTAGGAAAATTACAATATAACATTTCACTCATATGGAACACTATCATCCTCATCAGTACCTATCTGGATAATATTACAGTTTGTTTCTGAAAGTAACTTCTATGTAAGATCTACACATCTTTGTAAAGATTTTATTGTAAACTTTATGGCTTTCTTCCTTTCCTTGGAAGTTTTCCACAATTTTTTGTATAAAGTTGGAGAAATGAAAGCCAAAAAGGTTTTTTTACAAAAACTCATCTCTCCTTGACATATACTCCTTTAAATTTTAATCCATCAATTTCCTTATTTGAAAAATGTTTTCTCTATCTCACGTTTATCAACCTGGGGTAACTTTGTTAAATGTGCATTATATTTGTTCTGCGATTTGGAATTAAAATGTGGTATACAAAACTACTGGAATTTTATCCAATTTAAATCATGCTATGCTTAAAACCAAAATGGAGACCTTACAACTGTTTCGGTTATTATTACAGTTGAATTTAAAACTTTACTGAACCTAAGTTCCATCTACAGAAAAAAACATTATTAAAAAAGGAGGTATATACCCAGGAATTCGCAATTTAGAAATTTAATCCTATTTATTCAATATTTACTTGAGTTTCCACTTCAATTTCAGGTTGTTAAATAGGAACTCTTCTTTCTTTATAAGAAATGAATTCAGTTCTGTTTCTAGTCAAATTTCTTACGATTTAAACATGTGGATGTTCGAATTAGTATAGATAAATGTATGAATAATCCAAGGTGGATCTTTTTTTTGATTTTATCAACTGAGTTTGAGTGTCATTTGATAGAGTTACAGAGATACTCCAAAATATAAAAAATGTATTCTGACTTCTCATCTGGTATCAAATAGTTCAACTTATTGTCACTTTCAGAAATTAGAGCAAATATTATTATTACCACTGACCTGACGAGGAAGAATTTCATTTAAATTTGTTCCATGCCCTAACTGTCCAAACATACCAGCTCCACATGTAAAAACCCCACCATCAAGTGTCAAAAAAATTGAAAATTCCTCCCCGCAAGTAATGTACCTAACCCTGATGGCTCTTAAGGTTCGAAGTTGTGTGGGAAACCCTTTGTTATCAGTGTCGTTCAAACCAAGTTGCCCCCGTTTATTCTTACCTAGAATCAAAAAAGTTCATCTACAGTGCAAGTTTTATAATTTGTCAAGTTTTCACAGAATTCGATTGCAAAACGAAAAACATATTGTCTTGGTATTGCTTTCAACTAGATCAAAAACGGTTATTCTATATTTACATGTTGAAATTGTAAATTTGAATCATCTATGAATATTCAATATTCATTGAATATTAAGATGTCTTTAATGAGATATCACAAACTAGTGGTCGTCAACTTGTCTTTGAAATATCAAATACTAGCACCCAATGTAAATAACTGCCATAAACATATTTCTCTGTTGTATGAGTCAATTAGTGTTGAAATTTTATATAACTGTTTTTACATATGTGAATTGGCTGATACTTGATGGAAATCTATAAGGTATTCAAGTATTGTGAAATTTTAGATGAACAGTGCACAAAACATCTAGAGCGATAAAACTGACAGTCATGAAATTGGCATCTATGATGAACTGAAATATCTATCAAATGAGATATCACAAGATCCCCTTTCCATTTGTAAAAAGTTAGTAGCGCCCTCTCGACGACGACGACTGAACAAACACTATTTTATTTTTTATCATATGATAACTTTTTACGTAAATTCTGTCAATCCTCGATATCTTGTATTGTTCAAAATTCAAGAGGGCATTAAGTTTGCACTGAATATTCATTATAGTAAGAACACCAAATTATAGCTCCACACTTTTGATTTCGCTAAATATTATATACTAATTTAATATGAAACATTTGAGGATTTACTTCTACTTTTAGAAGATTTAAGTGACCGCAGTTCCCTCACAACCCCTTACGATTCTTGAGAAATTATCTCTCATAGCCCCCTACCGACTGCCAGGTCAAATTATATTTCTCAGAGTCGGTAGGGGGCTATGAGAGATAATTTCTAATTTAATATGCTTCAATAGATGTAACATTATTAAAGTCTCCCACGTGCAAATTGAAAGAAAGTTTAGATTCAAATCAAATTCCCAAATCCTTTGAACTTTTACCATGTTCCAGCTGTTGTCCAATAATACAATAGTCAATAATTTTTTGTTTCGATTAATTGAGAATGACATCATTTAGCATTTTTCAGTATTACAGGGAAGTTTGCTTTGTGGACATCAATTTGTCGAGTCTGACTATAATAATTTTTTCTGCCTTGAAAAGTTCTAGAACATCACCAAATAAAAGACCCACATGAAATATCTACGGAGATATCAATCACCAAAAACTGAAAATGAAATTGGTGCAAAACTGCTTCCCTGTGCTGCTACACAAATTGCCATAAATTTAGATATTTTATATCTATGGCAATACACTGTCAGAACTGAGGTCTCAATTTATTTAATGAAATAGAGTGATCCATCCTATCGAAGACCTTCAAAAAGTTTATGCAGAGCACATCTACTTGATCATAGTTATCAATTGCTTTACTTGTGAATTGAATTAATGTTTCGAGGTTAGGAATAGTACTCCTCGAAGTGAAAAAGCCATGATGATCAAGTGTTATCTATTATGTGTTTGATTATTTACAAGACAGGAGTCAATATGTGGAGACCTGTGGGTCAGTCAGCGAGAGAAAAAGTCACTTGTGGGGCTCCGCAAGGGTCTATACTTGGCCCCGTACTATTTATTATATATAAAGTAGTTTCATTTCGAGCATGACAACTTGTAAAGTCCACTTTAATGCTGATAATATCCAGCTGTATCACTCATTTGCTCCAGAAGATTGGTTTGCGCAATACGGAAGCAGAGGCGGCCAAAAATACTTAGAGAGAGATAGAACGCACTCAAGACTAAAGTAATGATATTTGGGAAAAAAATCTCATATTGAAACCATGAGAATCAAAATTCAAAATGAAGAGTTACTGTTTACAAGTGATGCAAGAAATTTAGGTTTACACTTAGATACAGAACTTCAATTTAGAAAACATATTGACTCTTGAATTCAAAAGGCTTATTGTTCATTGAGAATGATTTATCCTCATAGACATGTTCTTTCATACAATCAGTTGTCCTAAGTCACTTTTATCTTTTGTGATGTTCTTTATGGACCATATTTAGATCATATAGAAAAAATTCAGAAATCATGTCTCAGATTGATCTACGGTATTCGCGAATATGATCATTATCTCATGAGATGAGATCCGTAAAACGGTTAAAATTGCAAGATCGTCTAAAACTTCATTTTCCTATTTCAACCCATTCAATAATCAATAAACAGTATCCCCATACCTTCACAATAAAATAAAATATAGGACAGATATTCACAAGCGTAATGTACGTCATAGGGGCCATATCTCGCTTCCACCTTACAAAACTTTTCTGTTTCAAAGAAGCTTTACATACAATGTCCTCAAGCTTTATAATGAGATCGACTCATCACTTCATACCATGAAACTATATTCATTTCAAAACAAAATGAGAGACAGATTCTTGACCAAGAATGAATATCTCAATATTTCCACATGTAATATTTATACTTCAACAATTCTAAAATTAATTTTTTCTGCACGCAAACAATTATGATTTCACTTATGTTTACCTGGGGCTGAACTAGAACTTTTCCGAATTGTTTTCAGCTTCATTTTGCATTCGTGTTTCATATTATTTCATATACATATTTTTTGTAATCCTTTTTGAAAAATTTTTATGTTTATATTAGAACATGTAATTGAATGCGAATAAAAATTACTATTATTATTTGAGAAAACAGAGAGACTTTTCGAAAACCTTTGTAAAAAACCGAACTGAATTGATAGTAAGTATGATTTTCAAATTTCACCAAATCATCATATACGGACGTTACCTCATATAATTTCTTAGGATAATGTAGCAGCATTCAATAGCAGGCTTCACAGACTATTGAATATTCCACTTTCACAAAGAGTTTCATTGAACAAGTTGGGGTCAATATCGATTATAATATAATATACAATTTATAGAGCAATCAAAAGATACCGCTCTTTTAGTAAATAAAATAAAAAATGCACATTAGATGAAAAAAATATCCAAAAATATCACCTCACACATATTTTTAGAGAAAAATAATAGTAAAATCTCTTACCCCAGCCATACACAGCACCAGATTTTGAGATAGCAAAAGTATGATTGGCTCCACAAGCAATAGAGGCCACAGGAAGTCCATAAAGAGAACTGACAACGGTTGGCATAACTTCAGTTTGTGAAAAAGTACCCAGACCAAGTTGTCCAAAGTTATTTGCTCCCCACGTTAAAACTTCACCAGCTGCAAAAAAAATTGTTCCAAATTTGTAGAACCAATCATGATATATTGAAACTTGTTTCCTGAAACTATAGATATCATGAAAATAAGTTACATGGTGAATAATTCTAAGTGCAATTTTTCACATTAACCTATAAGCTGAAAATGGATCCAAGAAACTGACCAATATTTGATGAAAATCCATAATAATGTACTTAAATGAAAGTTTGAGAGATTTTCACTCAACAGTCTGAATGCTAATGAATTTCCACCATTATAGGAACAAACTCAATAAATTAGACCTATGATAAAAAAAGAAAAATCACCTGAGACATCATATTATCTCAATTAAAATCTTTCACATTGTCAGGCTTATCCACAAACTCATTAGAACAACCTACACAATTATTGTTTAAGAGTTTATTATCATGCTTGGAAAAATAATCTCTTTCAGCAGAATTTGGAGATTCACAACTCAATGTAGAGGAATTTTCAAAGCTAATTCAAATCATACAACAGAAATCATGTTACAATTGGCGCTCGAGCAGATGTACAAGAAATGTAGAACAGGCACCAAGGAAATTTCAATTACAGATTGGACAAAATTTTGTCATGACAAACGTAGAAAAAAAAGTTTGTGCGTCTTGGGACGCCCCATAGAAGTGATAATTTAGTCTAAGTTGCCTTCCGCAGACGTATGTGTGAGAGAAAGGGAAGCCAAACAAACTGGCGCTGTTACGCGTTAGGTAACGAAACGTTTACCCTCCCATAAAAAGTTATCACTTCATAAAACGATCCTGTTGTGCACTGGATTTACAAATTGAAGTGGAAAGTACACTTCAACAGAAAATAGGATCCTCGACCAAATGTTGAAAGACAAAATAGTTGATCCGTTGAACAATTCAAGGATTTCACCAATTGTCCTGGTTGAGGAAGTATAATAAATACCAATTTTTGGTAGGTTTTCGAAAAGTAAATGAAGTTTCAGAAAAAGATACATATGTTATGAACTCAATTTAGGATAAACTTCAGGAAATCAAATATATTTCCATATTAGATCTACAATGGAGTTACTGGCTGGAATCCTTGTTTGAAAAACAGCCATTTACAATTCCTGGTCATTTTCTAGATTGTTTCACATCCAAGTCTTTTTATTTACTTTGCATCTAGCGCCATCTATGTTTCAGAGACTTCTTGACACAGTAATTTCTCTACAGTATAACAATTTTCAATGGAAGGTGATTCATTAGCAACGTCGCACTTGAAGTGACCAATGGATAATCCTCTTACCAACTCTGCAGAGGCG
>WOGR01007940.1:0-12106 GCA_015342045.1 Leptinotarsa lineolata | reverse complement strand
CTTTTAAATTTCAATTGTATTGTTTATTTCAGGGATTTTAAATCATTTTACAAATTTTTAGACAATGGAAGTCCGAACTGCTGAAATGCATCATTTTTCGTTATGAGATACTCATTAGTTATCGTTCCTTCAAGAGTATCAAAGAAGAAACATATTAATAAATTGTTTATTTCTAAAAGACTCATAATATAGATTTCAAAATAAAACGCTCACACTGAAACAAACTAATTTATGAACAACCTTTATTTGGATCAAGAAATGCTCGATTTATAATAAATAAAGTGAGGCACAATATGCATGTTTCATTAACTCTCAGATAAACTTATCAAAAGTCAACGCAGCCATATATAAAAATCAATATTAGCAGCCACAGCCTTAGGGTTGAAACTTAAATCTACGTTTGATTGCATGACATACCCCATCAGCCTTATTGAATAAAAAAAATTACTAAAGCTTATTTTTGGTTGATGAGCAGAAGTATTTTCTGAACTGAATATTTTTCATTTTGCAAAGGTATTTGATTTTTTTTCTATTAAATGGGGTGGAAAACCTCTATTGAATCCCTGTTTACTGCGTAAAACTATTTCTTACAATATAATGAAATGTGTACAAATTCTTAATGCCCCCAATGTTTTTGCCCTGACTTATGGAATCTCAATGAATAATCGTTCTTGGAAAGGTTTCATTTTTACGAATAATTTTATCCAATAATCACATAGCGAGGGAAATTGGATTCAACTTGAAATAAGATTCTATATTGAATAACCTACTAGCCTTAAAAAGTTATTAGAAAAATGTACCAAAAATAAGCTTTGTTCTTCCTATGAAACAATGTTAAGCTTGTTCATTATACTAGAGTGAAATGAGAACTAATCAAATCAGCCTACTGAAGCATATCGATGAATAACAATTCGCTAGGCTTCCAAATCTCAATGATGCAGTTGATCATGATAACATATGTGTCAAATTTTGTTGAAGGTAGGTTTTTCCCACAGCTACAGATATGTGCTTCGTTAGATATGAATGGTAGTGGCCAACAAATTGTTCTGTATTGAAATTTATCACAATCAAAACAATCACCATCTTTTTTTGATAAAGGTCTCCCAAAAAATATACCAATATTATCGAAATCAATTTTTCACGAATTTCAACAAACCTTGTGTCATTTTTCAATAACTTGATAATATTACAACCATAACAATCAATAAATTTCTCCAACAAAAACTATAATGATCATACCACTGAACTTCATTTATATAACACCAATAACAAATTTAACTTCGTATTTCAACATTGAAACAAAGATGCCGCAATTTGGAAGGCAATTTTTTCGTTAACACAGGGGATATGATTTATCGTATTGTGAAGTAATTTGTTACTGGGGTTTGTGCTATTCTAGTCATCAAGCTTTACCAATTTTTTGTGGAAATATGTTTCACAAAGCAGTTTCTTTACATACTAGTTTGAAAAACGTAATAAAGTGTCTGAGTATTTAAATTCCATTCAGCCAATTTTTATCGACATCAATTTTTTTATCACATAAATTTCAATACAGCAATTGCACATATTCTAACAGACTACTGCAGAGATAGGATTCTCAGTTATATGTATGATATTTGATGGCCACTGACCAACACTGGCTAGTTTGGTTTTGAGTTGTTCCTCCAGAGATGCCTTACGAAACAGGGCCATTTTGGTAGGAGAAAGCGGAGCAACTGAAAATCAAATAATGTGATGAAATTTGGGTTCAATGCTTGTTTGTGGTCCATAATATGAAAATTATTCATTTCTCAATACACAGTTCAAAAAGGAAGCAAACACTCAATACATACTAAGCCTTAAACTGAAGAAAAAAATTGTACATTAAATGAAATTCGAGATCAGACCTATTTTCAATATGAAATCATAGAGAAATAGAGATTTACATTCTCTTACTTTATTCACAAGCAAGAAATATTTATTTGTTTTCAATCGAAAGGGGTTTATTTCAGGAGAAATTAATTTTTGGAAAAGAAAACTTTTTTATGAAGAAGAAGTTTTCTACTTCTCCAAAAGTTTTCATTCCCATATATTTTTTTAATTTCACACAGGTGACATTTTGAAGAGGTTGTTTTGGTGTAAACAAGATTTGAAGTATACCAACATTCTTTAGGGAGAGAGTAAAGACCCCAGACGAAGGTCTCACTTATATGTTTCAACCCAGATTAGTATTCAGTATTCAGTATTTCAAAAGTTGACATACTTATATGATTCCCCTAACGTTTTGATTCATAATAACGAAACTTGAATCAGAGAAGTGTTTATCATGTTACCAAATACTAAATGAATTGTTGTTGCTCTAAATAAATACCAGTTGATATTAATTTGTTGAATGATAGCCATATCGTGGTGGGTTTCCAACAGACAAAAATTTGAATTCGGTTCCATTTTCAAAACCCCGAAAGATTTGAAGCTCATGGATATATTCAACTCGGAAGAATGATTTTGCAAAGTGCAAAAGGCCATCCTGTATTGCATGTCCTTTTCGGCCATTGGGATCTCTGAAAATGAGAGGTGTACATAATCGATAAAATGAAGAGAAAGTTACGCATTTTTATTGTCGCCGAGGTATATGAAAAAAAAAATATAAAAGGTCACGTCGGACAATATTTCGTGTTGAAATTGCAGTAATTCTGTAAATTTGTGGTAGTACTTCCACGTGTTTTCCTTGGAGGAGAACTTATATTTGTTATTCCAAGTCCAAATTTCCATACAATCTCACAATAATTTTTCCGGGCAGGTACCATCTTTCTCTCTACATATTCATATTCCTATGAGATTAAATAACCATAAAACAGAACCCTGCTTATAAAAAATGAGACACTGAAGCTAACGAATTAATATTCAGCTAACCAATTTCTCCTAAGTCTCTATACGTGTTTAAGTTAAATTTTACTGAAGCTTTTGGAATCTCAATCAGATGATGTTGATTTAATGTAAAATATAGAAGAGGTTAGTCATTGTTTCTTGGAGTCAGGCATTATATGAAAAGTAGTTAGTTCCAAATATGGAGATCCATCAAAAACTATTTAGAAATCTCTAGTTCAATAAACCTACCCATAAGGATTCAAAAACTCAATCGTGATTGCATGCAATCACGTTACCTTATCGAATCAAACCGATACACATTCGTATTCGAAAGGTTATGATCTAACAAACATGATGAAGAAAAATCTAGGTCAACATTGGAAAAATAGTTTTGATGAGAACCCTGGGAGAAGGAAACGTTGAATTGAAAATGTAATGCGGAAGTATTCCAAATTTTATATAATATACAAAAAAAATCTGGAAACATTTTTTGCTATGAAAAATATAGTCTTCGGAGAGAAAATGAAAAAACAGTTTTTCTTCAAAAACCTTTAAATAATTTTATTATTTTATGCTGTCTAATTCGTTATTGGGGTTGGCAACTTTTCTCCATTCAAACAACTCTGTATTATTCACAGGTAAACGTCAAAAAAGTAGTCAGCCCGTACATAAGGGCAGTACTTCGAAGTTAATGATGAAGATCCTCATATTTAACTTCCTTCACATCTAGAAAATACCAGTGCAAATACCAGGTGGCACAAAAAGCTATTGTATAGCGAAACACGTGTCGCGGTTTTTGTAAAACCCTTTCAAGTGAAAATCATACAATAAACTGTATTATTGTATTAATGACTTCAAATATGGATTTTCATCAAGTATCGGCCAGTTCAGAAAGACTGAGAACAGAATGAGAGGACAGAATACTCCCCTGGCTGTAAGGAATGTTGCTGGAGTTGGGGAAAGACGGAAGAATGACTAAAATGTATGTGGACGCTGGGGAAAGAATAAAGGAAGAAAGAATGAGCATAGGCTGGGCATAGGAACGAGAAGAAAATGAATGGGTTCGGGGGAATGAAAGAATCCCCGGATAGAGTAGCGTAAACGAGGCAGAGCAATAGAGGGTGATTGGAATATGGGATATGAGTGAGAGCGTGACAGTGATAAGCGATTCTGCCATGGCTGTGGAACGTATGAAAGTAGGAAGAACGAAGAATAAAAGGGTAGCGAGGATACAAAGAATTATTGAGGAGAGGAATGAGAGGGAAGCACGGTCATCAGTACAACAATCTGAGCAACAAGAAAGCTCATGAAGAGGCGGCGGATGGCATAGGTAAGACCTACAAAACTTGGGACGTAGTGAGAATGGACAGGAGGAGCGAATGAGAATAAAAGGACGCATCAGGGAAGAATGGCACAGGGAATGGGACACGGGGGGTGACTGGGCGACTATTCTACAGATATTGTAGAATAGTCGGGTATGAATCACTAACTTTGTCACGTAAGGCCACTCAGCTGCTTAAGGGATATGGCAACTTCCCGCGGTCCCTAGCCAGGTTCAACCTGGGCCCGGAGATGCCGTGTTCCTGCGGTTATGGGGAACCTGAACCGGCAGAGCAAGTGATTGAGAGATGTATGGATGGAGACAGGATTGGATGGCGAGAATGGAAGGAGCATAAGGAACGAGTAAATGGAGAGATAACTCTGAGAGGAGTGAATGAAAAAAATAATGAATGAATACGGCTCGTGAACGAATGAGTAGATAGCGTGGTGAGGAATGAACGCGAAAAATAATGGGTAGGCTGTTAGTCGCACGCTAAAGGACCAAAGGACGGACAGCAATTTCCCCAATCATGGTGACGGAACGAATATAAACAATGAGGCATCCATAAAAAGATTGTAATAATTTGAGTTCAGAAAATATCTTTATGGTTGTTTATTGATTATTATGTATGATTAGGCTTATAAATCCAGAAAATATCTTTAGTTTGTTTATTGATTATTACTTATGTTATATTAGGCTTAGAATTCATGTATATTTTTTTTTTTTTGGGAAATAAAGAAAAGGGTCTGCCACCAAATGTCAAGATGCCTGCCTCCAGAGTGTCATCAGTTGTTAAATGCAAACTACTCTTATCAAATACTCGATGGACTTCATGGCGACGTTGTTTCAACTACTTTGCGACAATTATTGCTAAAAGATACAATTATATCGCACAAAGTCTTTAATAATACATATTTTAATTGCAGCGTCTTATCACCACACCACTGTAGATCTGTGATTATTCTTCAATAAAATAAAAATGCAAGAGTAAAAAGAATCCAGGTTTTTAGCTTTGAAAGTTGTGGTATGTCAATCATACAAGTAAGACTTGCATATCTTCGATTGTTACAATACTGATATAATGCCAATAACGATGCTCTCATCAACAGAGGGCGAAACATATAGTTTCACCGTTCTTTTTGAAGTTATTTGACCAAAGCATCAATTTTTATTCGAACTCAGATGAAGAAATTTTGGAAAAATCAGCCAAACTCCAAAATTATTAGGGTTCAGTGACTTCTTTGTGACTCAATGATTTCGTTTGTGTCGACATCTTCGAAAATCTATTGAAACTAGTTTTGTCATCGTTTGATCTTTGCATTGAAGAAAAACAGATATATTTTCAATCCTCTTTTCAAGGGGATCAAAGTTGTCAAAACAAATGAAGTCACTGACTTTTCTCTTTCCAGAATGTCGAGAAACATCAAAATAGATAACGACTAAGTAACAAACCTGAAAAACTGTTGTATTAGAAACCGAGGTAGCAAACACCTCGTTTAATTTATTGATCGCTACACTAAAACAACCTGTTGAAAATTCAACCCAATTTGAAAAAAATATGAGAGCCATTATGTTTACACAAAATGCTTTCAACTGTTAACTATAATTTATGCAGAGCATTATAGCTTTCGGTACATAATTGATTGCAGTAATGCCCCACATAACTCAGATCTAAACTCTCTGAATAACTCTAAAACAAAAAACAGTATTGTGTTGAGAAGCTGAAACGTTCATGCATTCTTTGATGCTATCTGGAGCAAATGAAGCACAAGTTTTCTACAAAAGAAGCTGCGGGACATAAATTCGCCAATGTCTTTCACATAGCATTCATGAAAACAAGGAGTTATTATATTTTTGTTGTTGATGTTTGGAGTTCTAACTTTATACAGAATGAGATTGTTGAAGACTCTAGTGAGTCAAACATACTAATTTGTCACAATTTGGAAAATATTCATTTTTCATTTGAAGGCTTCATTTGTCTAAAATGAAAATCAAAAAATTAATAGGTGTATATCTTCAAATAGAGTATAAAATATTCGAAAGTAGGTAGCATGCATGAGATTTCGTGCTCTAAAATATTTTTGGTGCGAAATAGACATTGTAGCCAGTCTTCAGAGACAAAACACCACACCTAAAATCTTTTTGAATATATACATGTTCACAGAAAGTATATTGATTCCATTACTTACTTGGTTTCAATGAATTAATCAAAACATTTCAACAAAATTATGTACAATGAATAAATATAAGATCAGTAACATGGAAATTTGTAATAGTGGCTCTCAAAGATAGGATCCTTTCATATAAAGATCAGAACAGTAATTTACCTTCAATTGAGAAACAGCCAGAACGTTGTCTCCCGAGATGCATGGCTAAAACAACATGACAGAGACCGTGACTACATCTGCCAAATGCCAAAACTTAAGATTCGTGCCCCAATCTTTGTTATCTGATAATCGAAATGCCTGGTCAATGTTTGAAATACCTACACTTTTTCAACTCAAACTTATAAGCTTACCATTTTTGCAGACTTTTGAACAAATCGACTTATATTCAAAGCATACTTTCTACATATATTATATTGCGGCTAGACATTAAAATAGTGAAAGCGTCACCAAATATATGCCGAACATGAATACAATTAATTATTTCTTTTCCTAACCCTAAAATATCATTGTCATCAAGAATAGCGTGTACCCCGAATAAGTATTTCTTATGTACGTCTAGTTTGGAGTGTTTGAAGCTGAAAATTCCATAAGTAATATTCCACTGTAATGATCACAAAGCAACCACATCAAACCACATCGATACGTGAATTATTTCTTATTCTGCACAATATTTGATATCTCAAGACTGAATTGTTGAAGACATATTTCCAGCAGGCCATGAAAATGAGCGTCAAAAAGATTGATACTCTCTGAGTGAGAATATGCTCGACACCGACCCTTGCTTGAACTTCTGATTACTTCACAAATTCAATTTCTCCTCTGTAAAGTTATTCTGATTCTAAGAAGGGTCACTTGTAATAAAAATTTTCTATGAAATTTCGACTGGAATCATTATTTGTAAATACGGAGTTTTCGAAAAAATATATTTTCGAGATCACTAGCCAGTGACCTCTCCTCGCGGAGATGCGAGGCCTTTTAAAGCGGGTAGGGTCGTCAATAGAATAATCTACCGCGGCCTTGACTAGGGGGTTTTCGTGAGTTTCGGCCGCTTCGGAAACTACTCTATTTCGGGACTGTATACTCTCCCGAATGGTTGGAAGATTCAGATCCCGTCTAATGTTTACGTTCTGTACGCACCACGGAGCGTTTGTTGCCACCCTTAGGATTTTATTCTGGACCTGTTCCAGAATATTGACGTGTGTTTTTGCTGCATGTTCTCAGACTCCTGCGGGATACATCATCATAGGTTTGAACAAAGTGAGATTTTGTTTTCAAGACTTAGCTTGCTCTTGCGGTTGAAAAGAGGATACAAATGTGCAATCCCCGCACACGGTTTCGATGTGTTTGGCCCAGGTAAGTTTGCGGTCTATAGTAAGACCTAGGTACTTTACCTTGGAGTTCTAGGCGATTTCTTTTCCTGCCATGATAACTCTGAGATTTGGGTGGGCGTTTTGCCTACCTAGCGCTATCGCTTGCGTTTTTACAGAGTTCACTTGGATTTTTCAGTCCAAGAACCATGTCTCTAGAGCTGCGACTGCAGTCTGCATATGTGCTGAGCGGAATTCTCTCGCCATGGACGAGGACATTAAGGCAGTGTCATCAGCATAGGGAGAGACCTTAACATGGTCTGTTCTCGGAAGATTGCTGACAGAGGTTGTGAAGTGTAGGTGGCACTCCAGCCTCTATTAGTCTTACCGGTGATCGAATGTTGTTTAACTGAATGGTAAAAGTTCTGTCCTTCAGGTAGAATCCTATCGACTTGACTAAACCTAGTAGTGGGTTGAAATTGATCATCTTATGTAGAAGGCCTTCGTGCCAGAAGCTGCCAAAGGCCTTCGAGATGTCTAATAGTTATATTTGAACATGTCTTTTTCTATTCATCTCTTGGATTGAATTTTCAACCAAGGGCTTGTAGTTCACAAGAGTGGGCTATCCTGAAGCCAAACTGTTCGTCCGGTTGAGTTGTCTGTCATCGATCTCCTCGTTCAGCCTTTGCAGAGAAATGAAAATGGTCTTGGTGCGTTTGTATTTATTATATGGCTGCGTGTCGGACGGCAGACTGTTATTGTACCTGATTGGTCTGATCCTTTTTCAATTTTCGGGAGAATCTTTCTGTTATGAGTGGCGGTATCCATGTTGATGTTTGAGCTCTTTTCCTTATGGTTGAAATTATTCTTATGTTTATATATTTCTATGGCCTCTCAGATACTACCCTTTCATAGATTAGCGGTATCTTCATAAAATTAACATGTTTCATTTATTGAGGAATACGTACACAAGAACACATTGCACGATTGCACAGAACTATCTTCATAATCAAATACTGAAAGATCAATGTTTAGTCTTTATTATTTACAAATGATAGCTTGGTTACTTTCCTAATATTTTTTACACTTCCATATTTTTCATAAAATTGATCAGTTGAGCAGATAAAATCGATTATTCGTATCAGTCTCACTAATTGTGATTCGGAACTACAGATGCTTTATGCATAGATCAACAAAGCTTGGGGCATTGAGAATGTATTGCTGAAAAATAAAATAAATTAAATTAAAATATTGTAATATGCTTGCTTATGACTATGGGTGCAACTAGTGATGATTATGAAAAAGTCAAGCTCAAGTGGTTAGGAGAAACTGTGACGTCGAAATCAAAGGATTATTTTTTCAGAATGTTTCACATATAATGTACTCTCTTCTCAAACACGTGTACATTAAGCAAAAGCGAGTATGTCTTAACAAGATACATGTAGTTATTTGATTTTAGGAACAAGCTAAGAAGTGAAGCGATAAAAATTATAAGATACAAATTCTATCGACAAGCGACGAACTACTTTGGTATAAGACTGAAATCTCAAAATGCTGTGAAATCATATTTTTTTAATTTCATATGTACATAAATAACACTTTTTTCCTTTTTTTGGCTTTCTACTTCTCCATTGAATACAGAAAATGAAAAAGTTTCGTTGGAAAAAAAAATTAATAATGTAATTGATGTATTCAAACATATGTTAATATGGAAAACCGAAAAAAAAACCCATTTAAAACAAATGCAAGACATATGCTCAATACTTAAAATGTGATTCTTATTAGCAGATTTCAGTATCAAAAATTTCCATTTACTTCATTGTTTTCCATAAATGATGACTGTGTGAATTTTTATCATTGCTTTTTCTTGAACAAACTGATCAAGAAAGAGTGTGATCTGCGTAATTTAGTGTCTGTAGGGAAAATAAGTTGTTTCAAATATTTTCAGTTTTATTTACTCCGTACTTCAGAGTTTTCATTGGCACCTTCCATTATATCTTCTGGTTTCAAAAAATTTCCATTCATTATGTATTATGAAGAACTGAAATGTTTTCAATCATTACACCAATTTTCCAAAAAAATACTTCCTTTGATATATTTTTTTTAGTTTTAACATTAACAGCTTTTTTCGAATTGTTCGCTATCTTATTTTCTCTAGTAAACGAGAAGCGCCTTCATATTTTGTGTTTCATGTGTTTTTTGCTTCTTTTTCAATACCATATCCATTTAATTTCGTTCACAAACTCATCTGTATCTTTGATTAGATATCTAATTTGAGATTTCGAATCTGTTCATCTGTAAATTATCGAAAATTAACTGTAAGAAATTCAATGAGTAACGATCACCGATATTGACCTAAAAACATTTCCCAGGAATCAGTATTCGTTTACAAAAATATTACTTTCCAATCAAATATCATTTTTAAAGCCAATCGAACTTATAATCCTTAACTTTTCAAAAGTAGCATATAGATACTTGGAAAATAAAATAATATCCATTGAATTTTGCAAGTTACCCACCCTGACCATGAAATGAATAATTGTTCAATTGAAACATCAGGGCATTTGAGAAAAATGGATATGATTTTATTGTATTTTCACTTTCAATTTTTATATACAATTTGTTTTTGTACTTTTCTATATTTCTTATTCATCTTTTGATGGAAATAACACAATTATTCCAAATATTCATATCGAATACTATGTGAGAGCAAGGATCTACAATACTTAATACAATAAAAAAATTTGGGTTTTGGTTATTGTTAGAATTGAAATGTATTGAACTATTTAACGAAAGTTTTTTTTGCGGAGGAAAATCAGTTTTTTATCGATCTTTTTTAAAGTATTTTCTCCTTCCACAGTCTGAAAAAATATGAAAATTATAATGAAGAACTTTATACAGGGGTAAAAACGGCAAACTTTATGATAATAATAATAATAATAATGATAATATTCGACTTTATTCATCACAAGGGATAAAGGATTTCTAATTTGTATTTACATTATTTGAAGATAACTTTATGACGAAAGGGCGAAGTGTCAGCTAAAGCTGTTTTTCAATTCGACCCTGTGTTCACCCCGATAAGTTACTCCGTAAAAATCAAATTATTTTACAAAAAAAAATGTTCTATTTATCAGTAACTTGTCGTATTTAATAATTTTGATTATCAAATATGTTTGGAGGAGTTTCTGAAATTTCAAATTGCTACAGGGTGCTTTGATATTTGAAAAATCGCAGGCTACCAAAGGTAAAGAAATAAGGGTCAAAACTGACTGGTCAGATGGCTATTTTTGAAACGATAATCTAGGTACATGCCAGAGCATTTTCATTATGTCAGTCATAGATTTTATAAAATTGATCTGTTACTTTTATTAAGCAATGTATAGTTAGATGAGATTACAATTTGTTTTTTCTATCAAAGGACTCAATTTACCATCGCAACGCATTTCTAAAACTTTCAAAATTATCCAAATAAAATAACAGTTGAAAGGCCATATACAGAATAACAATTGTAATATAAAAATGACAATTTTAATATAACAAATATTTATATATTGTCATTCACAAGTACATTTGAAGTGAATAATCGAGTGATAAACAACTTGAAATTTGAAAATACTGTGACAGCCAAGTTATACAGCTGCAATCCTTGCACTCACTAAGTATCAGATTGAACTGCAAAATGTTGTGAGAAGTATTCAGACAAACTGTTTATAATTCACTATTTGGGGCAATTCTATATATTAATTTTCAAAAATCAATATTCAAAACTGCCTGAGATGAAAAACGATGGAAAGACACATTTTATGAAAGCTACATGATGATGTTTTCAGAATGTATATCCAATAATTCTACAATACAATATTTCAATATTTCTCTAAAACAGGTTCTATCCTAGGACACAGTTTCACCGAACTTGCTAGTAATGCAAAAATTAAATATAAATTGGCAGTCGGTGATATACAGATAGAATAATTTTAAACAATACATACCATTCGCACATGTCCAACCAACGCAAACAATGTAAAATAAAAGAAACTCTGTGTATGATTGTGTTAGTAACTACAAAGTCGTTAAAATATAACGACATATTTTTCAAACTCTTTTCGAAAAAATTTGGACCATCTTGGTTATACCGGAAGTATTAATTTGTGTTTAATTTGTTAGTTCATGCAACGACTGTGATTTGAATAATTGAAAAGGCATTCTAAATTCCGAAATGATGACACTAAAAAATTCACGACAGTAAAAACATATTTATACTTTGTCGAAAAATTAACCCAACTATGGAAATAATCAGTGATTTTTTTGCTGGTATCTTTTCGGCAACACTGTTTTTGACAGATCACGCGTGAATCGTGTCTTATGCCATTGTCAAACTTGTTCAGTTTGGTCTATAATTTAACCATGAATCGACTTACGAATAAACAACGCTTGCAAATTATTGAATTTTATTATCAAAA
>WOGR01007939.1:0-12106 GCA_015342045.1 Leptinotarsa lineolata | reverse complement strand
AAGGTGGGATTTGAATTGAAGGATTGTTTTCTTATTTTTGTGAGGTCATACGAATCAGTGAAGTGTGCCAATTTATTTTTCATTTCGGTCTCTTGTATTTGTTTATTGTATTAGTAAGTTGTATCTGATGTACATATCTATCTGAGTTGTCTCAGTAGAGTAAAGGTTGAGCCCCTATCATGAACATACTATCAAATTGAACCAGTGAGTGTCTGGAGTAGCATTTATGCAAAGTGAATTCATATCATTCATTTATAACACTGACAGTGATTGAAATTGTGCGAATGAAGCATAACCAGACCCTGACAGTTACATATGATTTATGAATAATGACACCTATTGTCAATTTTATGGCGCTCAGTTTTATCGCTGTTGAGGAAAAGCGGTTCATCACCGTGAAACTCTGTTTTGGAGGCAATTTTTTCAACATTTCACCGGTTTGAAAAAAAAATCATAAAATTTATTTTTCAATTATCTTCCTATGTTTTCAAAAATCATCAGATTCTCCGAGATTCAATAGCTGAACACTTCATGGAGATTAAAATGCACTGAAAGATTCCCGAAATATCTTGAGACAGTCATTCTTCAAATAAGTAAGTTGAATTTCCATGCAATAGAGAACTCTCTCAAAGCAATAGTTTTCATCGAAATAATGCTCAGTAAGAGAAAGTGCCTTTCATTTCTGTTTCATTTGAAACTGCTCATCAGTGTGAGAAAAAAAGAAGAGAGAAGAAAGAAGGGACAAAAAGAGAAGATAAAAGGGAGAAGAGAAAATAGAAAAGAGGAAAGAGAAAAAAAAGAAAAGACAGAAGATAGGGAAGATGAGAGAGAAGAAAGAAGAGAAAAATGAAAAGAGAGAAGAGGAAAGAGAAAAGAGAGAAAAAATAAGAGAGAAAAGACAAAAGAAAAGAAAGAAGACAAAACTGGGAAGAGAGCATACAGGAAAGAAAAGATAATTGTTGGCTTTTTGAGGTTCTAATACTTTTCACGACGTGTTGAATTGAGCATTGGAGTTGAAGGAAATTATAATGAAATCATACTTTAATTTATTTCATATACAGTAATATCTAACTAACTTCACTGGTGTCGTAGCTTCAAAGAAGTTGATCAATATTAATTCATTTTTCAGATTGTGGGGAGTTAGAAACACAAAAAACATCAAGGAAAACTACGACAGTAACTTCTGCATCTCCTGTAGAGTAAACCGACTTCTGCCAACTTTTGTCAAAGATTTTGATTGACAAATCAATCAACTTTCCTGAAGTAATATGAAAAATCTATTTCTATTGAGACAGTAAAGAAAGTTCAAATGTGAGGGATTCTGTACATTCTGCAATATTCGGAACATTCTCGGGAAGTATACCTCTGAGTGATCAATCAAAATTTCAAATTTATATAAAAGAACGAGTTCGGTAGAAAGAGTTGAATCAAACTTGGAAGAACTGTAAGAGTGGAATATTGAAAAAAAAACTTGGTAAATTATTCAACGAAGTGTGGCTGGTGAAATAAATAACTTTTGGCGGGTTTTGATGAGAAGCTCCAAATTTTAATTGTTTGGTCAGAGGATAATTACAAAACATAAAGTACTGAAAGTAACTCATATATGGAAACTTAAATACCCTCGGTATTGAATTATGATCTCTTCGAGCAATTTTCCAATCTGAGCAATGGTTTTCCTCAACTGAACTGAATGTTTGTATGAAGGTAGTTCTCAGTATACGAATACTTATAGAACATCAACAACCCCAAAGCCTGAATATGTGTAGTTTTTGAAATATATATTGTCAAAAGCCCCCAATTTGATATGAAGTTGCTTGGATAAATTTTATTTTCATCATAAATAGTGATTCAGTGATTTATGCATTTTGCATGTTAATTGAATAGTATATTTTTACCATACCTAGAAATATATTAAAGTGCTCAACGAAGTGTATATGCTTTGTTGCTAGAAATACGATCATAGTTGATGTACAGTTCGACTTCTTCAAATTTTCCCGATTATTTTTCCTACGAACATTTGAGATTTTCGGTTATAGGAGAGTGAAGCATTTGGGAATTTATTTATTGAGAGTTTCATCTGAGTGGAATAATTTACAAAAGGAAACACATGAATTGAGAAGGGAATATTCTCAGGAGAAATCAGTTTTTTGTGAAATTTTTTTTTTGGTTTCGTACTTCTCCATCATTCAAAATTACTCATTGTAACGATTAAACGTTACATCATTTATAATAACTGAATCTGTCATTCATATAAGTCCACTATCTAGTGGTCAAGAGTAAGAACTTAACATTTGGATTCGTTCTATAAATCAATAATAAAGATTTCATGAGAGCATCTTGTGGAGGATAGCTGAACTATCAAAATCAATGCTCATACTTTATAGAACGCAATGTCAAGTTTGGGCTGTTAGACAGGAATAATTACGTATGAGCGAATTGGATTTTTCTCGAAGGGTCCAGGCTCTCTTTCTATCGATTGATCGAGGTAGCAACATCGATTAGAGAATTGATAGTAGATTTTTGTGACGCGTTGTTGAAATATTTTGACATTATCTTCTTTTCTCCGGATATAGATCTTATAAAAATGTTTGTTGTTTTGAACAGAACATCAGGTATGTGAAAGGAGAGTCCCACAAAGTGGTTATCTCTTCCGTTTATAGACATTTCCAGGTTATTTATCGCCAGGGGTATATGAAGTTAGTTTTCACAACTTCGTTGAACAGTTTGACTGCGTTTTCATTTTCACAGCATTTGTTTGCATGAAGAATGAAATTGTAATAGAATCCCAATCAATTTGTAAGTAATACAGTAACCCACATGGTATCCTGTATATCAAGGCTGGAGATGATTCTAGGTGAGTATCAATGCACACATTTTCCTTCATTTCCAAAAATCTAATTGTGTGTTTTATCTCACCAGGTCCAGTGGGTATTATTCTCAGAAGTTGGAATTTTATAGCTCTCTTACAAATTTGAAATTCTGTACCTTACCTTCATCCTTGTCTACTCTCCCCTATATTATTTTTTCCTTTGAAAATATCAATTTTGAGTCAAATTTCTTGAACTCAAGATCCATCCACTTCAAACTTGGATTGCATAAGATTTCGTGAAGAAGTATATTATCTTTTTTGTCGAAACTCTTCAACACATTATCAGATATTTTGATTCAGTAAAACAAAAACATATTTTGTAATATAAAATCTTTTCTATTCCAAAACACTTCTAGATATCAGAATATTTGACATATTATGTATTTGTCAGTAGATACTATTAAATCAATTTTGTAAACACCAATGTAAATAGCTCCAAGCATATATATGTATACATACATATTCAGTAATGAATCATGGTCTCGATGCTTGTTGAATTATCTTTGTAGAACTGTTTGAGACCTTAGATGTTGAAATAATCATCAAGTGTACATTCGCTAGAAGACTTTAACTAGTTACCACAGACATCCAAGGTTCAGGTGTAGTGTACATATATCCTGTCCAATCGTAATTTGTGCAAATCGTTTTCATGAAGGAACTACAATGGTGAGCCACACCTGAGCTACTGACCTTCTCTACCTGATAGTCCATCAGTAAAATATTAGGGTGAATATAGCAACCCAACAGTAAACCCACCTGATTTATTGGCCTTCGAAACAACACTTGATCGTTTCCCAGGAATCCAAGGGTGAATATAGAAGCCCAATATAAGCCTGACAGACTCACTATTACCAACCACAGAGAGCCAAGGTGCAGTCAACTACTACATCAGTGACAAAACCAGGTGCACCTGTGTCAATTCAGCTGAATTATTTCTACATATTTGTCTGAAAATCGAATATTTTTTATTATATATCATACACATTTGATTATTGTTTTATTGTTTTGTTCAACATAGAAGAAAAGTAGCGTTATCTATCTTGAGGGAAGTTTGAATTTTGATCCTTTTTCTATAAACAAAAAATTCTGGCATCCAGCCAAATTAATTTCAAAACCCTTGCTTGACACCTAACATAATCTGAAACTGGCAAGTTAGTCCAAAAAACACCACTCTAATCTCCACTGAACTAGCCTGGTTAATTTGTAGTAACTATTTCGTTACACTATTCATCAGTTTCTCCGTAACACTATATTTTTGGAAGCTGAAATTTTGTATGTGGGTTTGCTTTATATCGTAGATGTGCAAAAAGGAAGGACTTCCAAATATTTTCATCGAAATGTTTATCCCTGGAGATATCCTTTTCAGACGAAATTTTCAGTGAAACCCTACACAAGAAGTGACTCTTCAAACATCAACGAATCCCCCACTCGAACGTTTATTATAACAAAACCTCCCTTTGTTTGCGACATCAAGAAGAATCCCTGATGGAATTAACGAGAAAACCCATTTTCCAGAAATTTCTTCCTGGAAGTGTGTGCATTTTACAAAGTTGTCTCCTTCCGAGATACTAGCAAGAATATATCTTGCCAGTAAATGAACACCTTGTTTCTTCCAGTTGGCCGTTTCCCAGAATCTACCGGGTTTCATTCTATAAATAGTCGAAACCGAGAGATAACGTTAGATCACATTACAAATTGGCGACGGGAATCGGATTTTTGTCTATAAATTAGGCGAATGTAAAGCCGAGAGGAAAACCGATGGCATGAACTATTTGACTCTTTTATTTCGTGGAAATACTTCAAAGCTCAGAGCCATTACAATTGGATGAAAGGATACGGTTCTGACTTACCGAAAAAATTTATGAGAATGAGGTTGTTTATTTCAATTCAGATAAATGAACATGTTTCTTTGCTTGAAGAAACATTTAGTCGATTATTGAATGAACGCTATAAGATAGACTTTCACAAGAGGAATCATGTTCAGGAGAGAACAAATCTGGACCGGTAGGCTGTGATCAGATGAAATTTGTAGTACCAAACGTTTCGTCTACTTCTGCAGCAGCCACCTTCAGTGGTGTATGCGTTAAATCTGAGGATAAAGGTGGTATTTCGAATCTTGAAGTCTTGGCAACTACTGACTGGGGAGTCCTGTGTTTAACCATATTTATACCAGTTAGGGTTGGTGAGGTTGAGGTTTCTACAAGATTGAACTGATTTGTTCTAGGTTGGTCTCATAGGTGTGCTACTAGTGGGATGTTGTACTAGATAACTTGTTCTGTTGACTTGTATACTTTCTGTTCTCTTGTTGAAATTGTTGGGATTCGTATAGATCTCAATGACTTCACTACAAGTCGTGTTCGGTAATGCGTTGTCAATCAATCAATCAAGGTAAACTCTATTGTCGGACGAACGAGTATCTCAAAGACAAAGCTTAAATACATACAATGTGATAACTACGATTAGGTAAAACTACAAAGAAAATTTGAGCTTATGGGTTTCACACATACAAGATACAATTGAAGAAGGATGAAAATATATAAAAAATTACTGTATAAATACAGTAATTACATACCTTCATACATTGAAAAAAATTTAAAATGGAATAGTTGCTGTTTAGACAGAAAGCAAGAATGGATTATGTATATAATTAAATGTGTCTGAAAAATAAAGTTAGGACTATAAAATTAAGGGTTATGCACCAAACTCCGAGTAAGAAGAACTTTTGCTATCTACAGACTGGAGACGAAAAATTCAACTAGCTTATAAGTTTGTTGCAGGAAGATTTTTTGGTACCTCTTCTGAATCGCCTGTGACATGTAGTGTCTGTCCCTTATGGCCGTAAGTAGGTGATTATACATTTTGATGCCGTTATATATTATTGAGTCTCTAACTATATCATTGGATGGTCTTGGTAATCTGATATGATTGCTTCGCCGAGTATTATAGTAGTTATCATTCGTTTCAAGAAGTTTTTTTTGTATTAGAGTGACTGATTTTAGAATGTACAGTGATATTGTTGAGTGTATACCAAGATTTTTAAATAAAGTTCTACAAGAGTATCTCGGACCTTTTCTGCATATATACCTCAGAGCTCTTTTTTGCAATACATAAACATTTTCATGAAGGTAAAAGCAGCCTGCTTCCCAAAATGCAATCCCATAACTCAAATGCGATACAATTAAAGCAAAATATGCAGACCTAGCTGCGTTCAGACCCAAATCGTTAGCGATTACTCGAATTGCGTAACATCTGGAAGACAACTTATTGCAGATATTGTTGATGTGTTAATCAAATTTGAGTTTAGAGTCTATATCTATTCCAACACGACAGCAGTATTAAACACGACAGCAGTTTCTTCGTATTCTACATGATCTGTCAATCCAGAGCACACTTCGGAATTGCGGTTGTATAAGACACCAGCTGCGCTTATGTTCTTGTATCTTGCTGATGAAGCTGTGTTTTGTAGTTCCGATGTATATTGTACCACATGAACAAGGAATCCTGTAAGTGCCGGCCCTCTGTCTTTGGCCGATTTAATAGTGTTGTATAGTGATGTTCACATAGTTTCACAATGTGACCCATGACTTTGTTTTTGTTAGGGAAGTAGACTGTGCCAAATACACGTAGCTGAATAGTAGTAGAAGGTTGAGCATTTTTTCTAGGCAGTAGGACAGGTTTGATTCCTCAGGCTTTAAAATAAACTGGTATGTAGAGCTTGTTCTAGATGACAAATTTCTTCTTCAAGAAGATGTAGCTCAGTAATCTTGGTGACACTGTGAATGGAGTTGAGAATTTGGTCAAATAAAATTATTTTTAGTTGCTCCAATGCCTTTTCGACAGTCACCATGATGAAGAGTGAAACAACTGATATTGATAATTTACTTGTTTTATCGAAACCTACCCATTGACTTCGCTACGTTAGTGTCACTTTTCTCATTTGTAGCAACTGTAAGAACAGTTTTCATGCCACATCAACTCCATTCACCCTAACATTCATTGTACCGTAGAAAAGAAAAATTACCATGTCTTTATAAACTGGTCAACAGAAGAACTTAGAAAAATTCTTGAGTCTCTCATCCTTTGTATCCATTTTTGGACGACCACTATGACCAGCAACTTGCTCTCGCAAAATACCAGTCTCCCGTAAACGACGATCAATGGAAAGAAATAATCGTCTGTTTGGTGTATTCCGATTGGGATATTTTTCCGCATAACGCCTTGCAACTGCTGCACTATTCCTTGGCATTCACCTGTGATCACCAGGATTAAATGCATATCTTCAATTCCTGCAAACGTATAAACCAATAAAGCAGAATGTTCAATTTTTCTCAACACTCTTAAAATTCGCAATAACCGAAAGCTTCAATTGATAGTATGTAATTGTTGAAGCAACTGTTTATTGTTCACCCACAGGAACTACAATTGTTGAACAGCAAGATAATGAAAAAGAGCCTACATCTCGATAAAAACTGACCTTTAGAAAAAGTGTTACGAGGTAAAATAAATTTGAAAATGATGTATTGAATCAATGGTGTCACAATATTAATTCAATTTTAACGCATATAAAAGTTTGGGGGGTTCAATACCCCCCTAAAATTTGTAAGGGCTGTATGGCCTTATGACTGAACTCGCACCAGTATTCTGCAGACTTTTCAACCTGTCTTACAGGGAAGGGATTTTTCCTCCTTGTTGAAAGATTGCTCGCGTTCAGTCTATTTCCAAAAAAAAGTGAAGAAAAATATTTCAAATAACTATAGACTAGTCGCTTTGCTGTCAGTGTTATCAAAAATCATGGGGAAAGCCGTAAACCACCATATCCTTAAATATCTGGAAGGCTTCAACATCTTGAGCGATCATCCAATTTATTGCTTTGCTGACGACAGCACACTTATCTCGTTATTCCATTTGGATTTCTGAACATCGGCTGAGGATGCACGTTGTCACCGGCAGCAGGAGGTTGCATATCCTAATGAGGATGTAAAGGTGATTTCGAATTGGGGTGAAAATGAACAGGTTCTATTGGATTTCACGAAAACACAAGCATCGGTTTTCCCCAAAATGATGAATATCTCCGAACCAGATATAATAATGTCAGGACATACAATTCCGTTTTCTGCTTTGATAAGTTTGTTGGGGGTTGAAATGGACACCAATATGTCTTGAAACAATCATTTTGCTGGAATTGCAAAGGCTGCTTCTCAAAAGCTTGGAACACTTTTCTGAACCAGAAAACTGTACACATGTCAGCAACTCTTGATACTTCATAAAGCTCAGATCAGACCTTCTTTGGAGTATTGTTCTCATGTATGGAGCTTCGCCCCTGAGCATACCCTGAAGCTGCTGTATTCCATCCAGAAAAGAGCCATCCGCCTAACTGGAGACACGAACATCACTTGCAAAGTTGACAGTCCGGAACACCGAATAGAGGTTGAAGATTTGTCTCTCTTTTATAGATACATTCACGGAAGGTTTTCAAGTCACTTTTCACATTTGATGCCACCAAGAGCGGTACATATCAGAAATACGTGATGACTTGAACCTTTGAGGTTCAACTCAGTACACCTCGAACTTCACTGTTCCAGAACTCTCTCATTTGGAGAACTGCGTTTATGTGGAATAAACTTCCTGATAACGTTTTTCTTTATTCTCCAGCGATTCAAATACAATGTGAATCACTACTTCCGCACAGGCACCGCTCTTAGAGCGCCTCAAGGAGTTTTTTGTAGTGCTTGTGTGTTGTGTCTCACGATAAGAAAGCCAAGGATCCATTTTAATTACAAAATGTTGAACAGTTCATGAAATATTGAAAAAAATCGATTTTCATTTCGTACATTCCAAAGGCTATAATTTTTGTATGTGCACAGCTGCATTGAGAAAAGTTATATCCGATCGAGTTATTTTTGTGGTGAATATGTGGTTGAATTTATAATCCGCCTTTTTATTACACCCGGTATATCGCTGTCTTTCATATTGTTCATCTCATTAGTATATTTTCTATATTGCCTATATTCAATCTTTGTATTGATTAGACTATTTTAAGTTCAGTTATTGATCTAATTTTGCGATATCACACATGAGAATCATTTTGTTTGTTCACCTTATCTCTTTGTCTCATATTTGACGTCATCATATCAAAAAATTATGTGAAACCGATTTCATTCTACTCGAAGTTTTATACACAAAAAATTCATATAACTTCAGAAGTTTCGACTATTGTCATATTGACATCTATTAATTCGAAATGAATTAATAGATGTCAATATGACGTGAAAGGCGAAGTTTTCTCAGAGAAGGGTATAAACTGCGATGATATTGAAACTTTAAGTAAAATTTAATGAATATGCAAACTCAATCTAAAGGGAAAGTGATAATTAGGACATGAAAGACTAAAGATTCAATAGAAAAACAGAAATGAAGAACTTCAAAATGAAGAGTCAGATAACCTAATAAAAATTGTTCAAAATTCATGTCTGTAATCACATAAACTAATTAATACATATCAGAATTTGCATTTTGTTTTCAAATTCATAACTTGAATAGGAGGTGCAAACAAATTGTTTATTAGTGAAGCAAAAATGAAGTATGTTCAAAAAAAACATCATAAACATGAAAAATTCTAGCTTTACTTTTTTTTCAACCAATTTATTTGTAGTTTTCAATCAAAATGCACGAGTAATAAATGATATATAAATTATAAAAAATAAGCTCTGATTACTTCAAAAACGTGTTATGTATGCTATATATTATAGCATATATGCCAAAATTGATCACGGCAAATATTCTACTTCCTTATACTCTGATGAAAAACATCCATACATCTTCGCAGGAATTCATGAATTCAACAATTTCCCACTATATACTATATTGTCAAACGTCGACTTCTAGAGCAACCGCAAATTTATTCACAAACCGAATTGTCGTTACTCTCCTTTCTGGAAATGCAACGCGTTTGACATTCCTATTCGTTCGTCAGACTTTGAAGTTCAATATTTTCTCCAGTTCAGTGAATAAGATAATCGGTTACATATTTACGTGACTGAATGAACTGAAAATGTTTTTTTCGATAAACATTTTTTTCTACCTATCAAGATACGATTCTTTTTGAATGATAAGTCCCAATTTTTAACGTTCCAACGTTGTGTAAACGTGAAATAACCCGATTAATATTCACATCTCGGAAAGTACGTGATGGAAATTTTGAGTATTGTGAAAAACTTCATAAAAACATTTCGAAAAAGATGCTTAAAGGAGAGGAAAATGTAATTATCCTTCAAAAGTTGACTTTTATTATGGACTGTAATGATGATGATATTTGATGTGATACCAAAAATATCTCTGATCTTGAAGTTCTCAAAAATACTTGAAATGTTGACAATGGCATACGTTGATTTTAATCTGAGCCAGAAAAATGTTTACAAGTAATACAACCTTTTCACGGAAAGTCAAGAAGATGCGAATGACATCGCCCGTCCTGGATGCCCCAGCATATCAACAACCGACGATAATGTTGAGAAAGTGAAGAAAATTGTTATACTGAATCGTCGAATCACTATTAGATAAGTTGCTGAGGATGTCGACATATCGGTTAGCCCATGCCATACAATTTTTTCGAAAATTTCGGGCGTGTATAACGGCGAAGGTGGTTTTCTGGTTCGGAACAGTGTTCCAAGCGTCTGAGAAGCAGCCTTTGCAATTTAAGCGGAATTGTTTGTCCTGACATTATCATATCCGGTTCAGAGACATCTTTTTGAAGAAAACCGATGCCTGGGTTTTCGTGGCATTAAATTGAACCTGGTTACTTTCACCCCAATTCGAAATTCTAGTTTCTCAATAAAATATGCAACCTCCTGCTGCCGGTGAAGATCTGCATCCGCAGCCGATGTCCTGAAATCCAAATAGAATGAGGAGACAAATGTGCTGTCATCAGCAAAGCAATATATTAGATTCTTGGTTTTTTTCAATAAGCCGTTGATTTACAATAAAAAGAGGGTTGGATACCATATGGATCCCTGGGGAACACCAGCATTGATGATGAAACTATTCGAGAGATCTCCATCGACGGCCACTTGCTGGAAACGTTTTTTTCTGGAAGCTGGAGAGCCATACACAAAAATGATCCGACAAGCCATAGCACTGAAGTTTGGTCAGCAAACCCTCATGCCATACACGGTCAAAGGCCTTAGAAATATCAAGTGAAACAGCTCTTCACTTTTAAAGTCTTTCGGTTTCGTCATTCCAAATATGGGTGACATACGATAGAAGGTCGCCTGTTGATTTTTGTTTCCGAAAGCCATATTGCTGACCACATAAAATGTTGAAGCCTTCCAAATATTTGAGGATACGGTGGTTTACGGCTTTCTCAATGTTTTTTGATATCACTGATGGCAAAGGACTGGTCTATAGTTATTTGGAAAATTTTTCTTTTCTTTTAAGTAATAGGCTGAACGCGAGCAATCTTCCAACAAGAAGGAAAACCACTTCCTTGTAAGACAGGTTGAAAAGTCTGCAAAATACTGGTGTAAGTTTATTTGCACACTTTCAAAGTACTTTGACGGGCACTTCATCAGGACCAGACGCCTTGTTGACATTAACCCTTCGGTGGGCGCGCCGGCAGCAATCTGCCGCAAATTTTACATTCGACCTTGTATCAGAGCTGCCGCTCAACCTGTCGTGCTGAATACGCATGTATTCCTTACTCACATTTCCCACACCACGTTCGAAAAATTGGACGTTCCAGGCAACAATGGTTCAGTTTCTGATATACCTTTAGTAAAGAAGAGTATCCTTTGCGGCTATCTGCCGCAACGCGCCCTCTCACGTTTTTCATTATCTATTCTCCAAAAAAAAAGCATCACCATGTGAGTAACACTTTATCTATAATATTTCAGTCACAATGTTCCATCCAGAATACCTCTAATAATTAGAAGACATGTTGTTTTATTCCTACTTCTCGAATGAAGAAGAGTTAGAGAGAGCTCTTTACGCTGTTTTGAGAGAGTTACCGGAAGAAAGGAAACTAGAGAACAATGAAAACCCTAGTGATAGTGATTCGGAACCAGATGAGGAAATTTTTGAAGAAGATGATCACAACAGTGACTCAGAGCAATCCGGAGGAGATGAAATATATTATGACATACATTAGGATGAAACAAATCTGCAAATCAGAGACGATTACCGATTTTATATAGGTAAAGACGGTGAAACTATTTGGATCGATAAGCCTCTCGCTGCAGGTAA
>WOGR01007938.1:0-12106 GCA_015342045.1 Leptinotarsa lineolata | reverse complement strand
GTGAATTCTTTTCAAGTTTTTTGCTTAATATATTTGCCATTTTTAGCTATTCTTTTGAATTTCAATTGTATTATTATTTCAGGGATTTCAAATCATTTTACAAATTTTTAGGCAATGGAAGTCCAAACTGCTGAAATTTGAAGGGGAAAAGCCCGAAATGGATAAGTAAGTAAACATTTTTTGAGAAAAATGAAAATTTATCTTATTTTTCGAATAAGCAGCGTACATCTTGAACCACATTTCAAAGAAACTTTCAATTGAAGAACGGGATCCTTTTGGAATGAACTTCATACGACTTTATTCTCAAATGAGTACATTCGCCATTGGTAACATAGAAGCGCTGTCATCTATGAATTTTGATCAGGTCGTTTCCTTCCATCAGGCAACTGACTATCCTCAGTCCGTACGTAGTTTCACACTATATCTGTGAAGTTATTTCCTTTAACTCTTCTACTGATATCAAACAAAAATGTCTGCCATAGTTTATTTTAGTATTCTTAATTTTAACCGTTGAAGAAGTGGTTCCTCAATAAACGTAATATAAATGTCCTTGAAATTAAAAGTTATTTGCTATTAAATTTGTTATGAAATATTTCACTTCGAGGATGATGTGTACTTATAGAAATTCAGCACCCGGTTTATGTTGAGTTTACATAAAGAATGAACACAGTCCATCTGCATAATTATTTGCGAGTACTCAATCAATACTCTCATCAATTCAGCATTCAAATAGATGTTGAATTAGCATTTGAAGTGATCCAAACATAAACTTCACAAAATATTGGGTCTTTTCAAATAATATATTAAATCACTCAGTACAGTGAGTGTGATAAATAACAAATTCGCAAATTCCTTTATAAATATCTGAATAGCCGGTTACAAAGTATTAGTTATACTATATATCGAACTCTGTCAGAACCCTATTATGAAAATGGTTTCAGTAATGTATACAATAATAAACTACGAAGTAAAACAGTATTTACCTCGTAATTGTTGGGCAGAAGTGTGAATTCTTCAACCTAGATGATAATTACGCCATCTCTTTGTGGAAATTTTAATGAAATTTTCAATTTTCTATTGACTCATAAAACTTCCTAACTGATATGATGAATTTGATATGTTTGAAAGCGGTAAAAACTGTTTTCATTAAATGTAACGTTAACTGAAAAGAGTTTTTGGGAAAGAAAGTTTTTGGCTTTCGACTACTCCATCTTGATACAATAAAATGTGGAAATCTTTCAAAGAAAAGAAGAAAGCAATCAATTTCAAATCAACTCTATACAATGATGTATAGATCATTCAAAGAACCAACTTTCAGACACAAACTGGAAGAAAAAGCCCTCCTGAAACAACTACTTTCATATAAACATTTAATTACACGAAAGAAAAATACTTTTGAAACAAATACTTTCATATGAACGTTGAATTATACGAAAATCACATTTTTATATTCCGTTCGTATTCCAAAAATTCGTATAGAATCGAATTAGATATCATTCATAGGATTTCTACACAATATAATCAATGAAAGAAGTAAAATTTCACTTACAAGGAACACCGTCATCCTCACTGCTAGACATCCGATGTTTCGCCGTAAGACACTTGCCTCGTCGGCTTGCAAATGCGGATAATATTTTAGAAAAAAAAAACAGTCGATTCGTTCATAAAATTACGAGTTTTCTATCATGAAATGGGTTGAATCCACCCATGTCATTGATGACAGCACGTAAATAACGTTCATTCGCTTATTTGATTGAGTTTGAAGGGGTTATATTTTTTGAGAGTGATTGATTTTTGGGAAAGAAAGTTTTTGGCTTTCTACTAGTCCATCTTGATAGAAAAAATTTGAGAATCTTCCCAAGAAAGGAAGGAAGCAATCTATTCCAAAACAAAGATTAGTATTCAACAACTTCACAGAGGGTTGGTTACTTGATATACAACCCTTTATATTAATACTTTCATCATAGTATAATAGCTATACTTTATATATATTATTTTGACAACTTTAAAATGATATTTGCTCTGTCGTCGGACAATTTTAATGGTTCCTTATCTTAGCTAGGCACATTTAAAGTCACTCTGAGCACGTTTAGTCATCTTCATGTGATTCTGGTTGTAAATTCTTCCCTTACCCTTCTAACTGAGGTTCGTCAGGAGGACGAATGGTTCAGAACTAGCACGTTTTCATGAGTTTCCGCTGTCTCGAAAATTCTCTGATTTCTCTACTGAATGAACTGCTGTATAGTCAACAGCTTCAAATATCTGCGGATGGCTTCATTCCGCACGAACCATGGAGCATTCATTAGCATCCTAGGATCTTACCTTGCAATCTTTCCAAAATGGAAAGATTAGTCGGGGCGGTTTGTCCCCAAGCGCCTGAAGCATACACGTTGACAGGCTTGAAGATAGTGTTGTACAGTAAAACCTTGTTCTTGAGGTTGAGCTTTGACATTTTTCATCAAAAGGTAGAGTATGGCTACCCTCGCTTGAACCTTGCTCTTGATGGTTTCAATGTATTGTACCCAGGTAACTAGACGATTCATCAAAAGACCTAGGTACTTGACTCGTCGCTGCCATTCGATCACCCTGCCTGACATCGAAACCTTTGTATCTGGTGGAACTTACGTCTTCCCTAATCTATCGCTTACGTTTTATCTGGATTCACTCGAATCTTCCAATCGAGGTAGCAGCGTTCAAAGCTGTCCAATGCACGTTTTGTCTGTAGATAACCCCGAACCCACGACCCATTGCAGAAGTGAGGAGAGCAGTATCATCAGCGTAAAGAGAAATCTTCACGTGATTGAACCTGGGAAGGTCGCTCACGTATATTAATGGGGACGGTACAGTTCTCTCAGGCACTCCAGCTTGAATTACCCTGACGGGGTACAGGAATCCTTCAACTCGAACCTGGAATATTCTACCTTTCAAAAAGGACTTAATCCAAAAAGCCACGCCCCGAGGCACATCGAAATCGAGCATTTTGTGCATAAGGCCTTCGTGCCAGACTCGGTCGAAGGCTTTTGAAATGTCTAGGAGGACAAGATGTACCGTATTCCAATTGTTCAGCTCTGAGATGGAATTATCGACCAGTCTCAGGGTCTCGAGAGAGCTAGGCAATGTAGATTGTCTAGCCATTAACAATTACCAATTAATACGTTGGTGTTTACCTTAAATATCTTTTCGAGTACGAGAAACTGAATGAAGAGTTTCTTCATCTACTCCAGGCCGGAATAGATGTCACTTATCTTCAACAGGGGAGGACTACTAGGTGCCGCGGTCGGGTTAGCGGAGTTGTTACCGCTCTTGGCTGCCCCAGCGTAGCTCATACCCAGGCGTATGCCAGATGCCCCGGCAGGTCGCCTTCCATGTGTGGGTTTAATACGGGCAGCACCTGCAGCTACTCTTATCCTCCTGTAAACCTTAAGGAACTCAGGACAACCGCAGTAATTCGCAGTGTGCACACCCTTGCAATTATTGCACTTTAGCGGTTCGGCACGTGGCTTCTTGCACTCACCTGAGAGGTGTCTACCGGCGCACTCGACGCAGATGGGTAAGACCAGGCAGTTTTGCTGGCAATGTCCGAACCGCTTACATTGGTGACATTGTCTTTTGGTGCTGTGGCTCTACTTTGACCTTGACAGTGATTTGGTCCCTAACGTCATAAATGTGCTTCTGATTTTGGTTCACTCAAATCAAAACAACAAGAAGCGATCGGTTTCCCCGCATCATCCTGGTGAAGGATAATGGTTGGAGACTTCTTTCCACTAGAGCGTCCTCGATGTCAGAGATCTCCAGGTGTTCGGAGACTTCCTCGAAGACGGATCCGATTTGCCTGTCTTCAGGAAGAATGTACGTATGGTGGGGGATTTTTCCCTCACCAAGAGCTTGAACATATTCCTATAGCCCTCCGGCGTAGAAGGCTGCACCTTAATGCCGTTCCAGGTTGACTGCCTTAGAGAAGTTGATCTTTTCAAAGGATGCCAACTTTGTGAATTTGACCTACATGTCTTTCTCGTGAATGACAATTGGGGAAACGTATACCTTTCTAAGTTTGAGGAACCTTGGGTCGCGCGGAGAGATTGGAGTTAACACCCTGTATGGTTGGATTTCCAACCTGATTTACATTATTATAAGCTGGATTTTTGGGCCACCCTCTATGGTCGTATTCGACTTAACAGATTTGTCTCCCTTTTCGGAGTTATCATCCATTTCGACATCATTATTTTTATCACCCTCGACAGAGGATTTCGTAGTGGATAACTCTGATTCAAAGTTATAACTTTTTTATTCATTTCGAAGCTTGGGAAGTTTTTCGGCACCTTTTTTGGGTTTTGTACCTATTTTTTTCAATTGCCTGTGCGGCTGGTTTCGATGGAAGAGGGAAAAGAGGAAAGTCTTTTGAAACCTGCGTTTTTGATGACCGGTTCATTGAACTAAATCAGAGCTTGGCTTTATTTACCGGCTGATTAGAGATAGTAGATTCGGCGGAAGAATATATGGAGATAGCCTTCAACGACGAACCAATGAGAGGTTACTTGACCCCTGGTGGAGTACAAGGACGCTCCCCAATCGCCGACCCGGCACTGCCCTTCAACAGCTCTGCTGGACTCAGGCCCAGGCAGTCAAGCAAAAGGCTTGTAATGCCAATTACTTCACCCCTGTTCTTGACCAACAGAGAGGTTATAAAATACAATGACTTGCCCGGAAAAACATTTTCAATAGATATTTTCGTTGGTTGAGTTGATATATTTCTAAATTGAGACCCCCATAAGCTAATGCTCAGATTTTATCATTATTCTGCATCAGGAGTATTGGTTCAGGTGAGAAGTGTTTTTGGTATATTCTTCAATTCCACAATTCTACATCAACAATTAAGGAAGATACGGGGGTGCTTCCATGAAAAGTGAGACAAATTTGGATTTTTCAGGGCTGAATTTTTTTCCGGAAATAGGTATACTTGTAGTAATTTGGGAGTCCCGATCACGAATCTGAAGAAATTTTAAGCCTATTTTGCCCCTAGTATGATTCACCGTAAAAATGGTTTCTTCCATCGCGACTGGTGGGCAGTGTATATCACTTAGGCCAACATCATCCACCCGGTAAATGTATTTTCAGTATTACCATCAATCTTGCGAGTTTCATTTTTTTACCTTGATAATTACGGAAGTTACGGTGGTGCTTTCGCGAGAAGAGACAAATTTGAATTTTTCAGGGCTGAAATTTTTCCAGGAAATAGGTGTACCTGCAGTCACTTGAGGATTCCGATCACGAATCTGAAAGAATTTTCAGCCTATTTTGCCCCTAGTATGATTTACCATGAAAATAGGTTCTTCCATCGCGACTGGCGGTCAGTGTATATAACTTAACACCATTCAGAATGAAATATGGAAGCAGAATGGAAAAAAAATATTAGAAATAACCTATACTTCGAAGAAATATAATTAATTTTGGTAAAGATGCGGTGACAAGCAGGACCCCTGCAAGACACCTGCTTTAATCGGATTGGATGATTCGCAGATGTGGTATGGTCCACTCTGATGCGAAAAGTTTGGTAGCTCAGGTAGGATTCAAGATATCACGAATAAGGGCAAGCCTGCCAACCACATCTTAGCGACAAATCTCTATATCCAAACTATATCGAAAGCTTTCTGGGTGTCCAACAGGACCATAACCATATTCTTCTCATGGTTGAAGGATTCCTTCACCCCGTGATCAACACGGAACAGTTGTTAAGTTGTATTCCGACCTCACCGGTTGACGTTGTCGTTACTGTGTGCTGTTGCTTGCACAACTTGCTTGAGGATGATGACTTATCTGAGAATATCTTCAGAGCAGATACAACTCCTAACTTCAAAAATTCACCATTCCAAAACTTGATTCCTCTTGCAGGTAGTGGTGGTCCAAATCTGACGGATTTCAAGTGAGAAGTGGATTCACCGATTACTTCGGTATGAACCTAGACTGAAAAACTACTACTTCTGCTAGGTAATAATTAACCCTCGGTAGTCGCTAGTAATCCAAACCATGTTATCCTTGTAAACGTAATTGTATTAAATGAATTTTACAAATTTTGAAGTTGTTTTTATTAATATTCTGACATACTTCGTTTCGCACGACCTTATAGGTATATAACGTGAAAAATTGATTTAACGCGATTTCATTTTATTTTGTTAAAGAAAAGTTTTTAAGGAGTATTAGGTATACGTATAGGCCATTATACATTCACATCTAATATTGCATTAATAAATGAAAAATACGGAAAATTTTATGAAGAGTTTTTAATTTACTTTAAGAATGACGAATAAAATAAAAAAAAACACCAATTCTAAGGTCACTTGTTAAATTTTAAATAACAAATCTAGTTCGCGTATTTCAGTTTTGAGAATTCAAATAAACATTACCATGATTCTATAAGTGATGAACAATTCTTGGAACGGTAGCTCTGTTAACATGCCCCACTACCCACTACGTATCCTTTTTCTAGAAATTGTCGCTGGTTGATGAGCTTATCCATTTCCTAAAGAATCATTTCTACTGTTTGTTATTGAATTATGAGTCCTAAATATGGATTTTCATTAAATGAAACTTTTTTTGAAGGAAAATATATATTTCGTTATGAGAAGAATCAAAGAGGGAGTAGAACCCAATTTGCTATATTTCTGCTATATTCTCTGCTGAGGTTTTTCGGATTCTTTTCAGATCAGATCTTTCTTCACATTGTTTTTGCACATTTGACGTTTTTTACTATTTCAGTCGAATCACAGAACTGAGGGACCGTCCATTAATCACGTGATAATTTTTTAGCATTTATGAACTCTCCTTCCTGTGATTGCCTATCGTTCTTTGTCTGTCAATGGCGAGTCAAAGTCACATGACACGTCGCTTTCCAGTTTAGGAATCGCACGTTTCACGAAAATAAATACACGTAATACACGTACTTACCTCCCCCTTAAAATATTTCGTGATTTTTGCTAAACCCCCTTCCCCCTTTCAAGACTCACGTGATTAATGGACGATCCCTAATAACACTAATCACACTAAACGAAACAAATGTTCTCGGACAAAACCTGACTATACTGCGCAGCATGAAACCGAATAGACTCCTTTCGGAGCAGTCGGTATAACACGTTGAGCGCATAGCGTCGGCGTGGAACGTGTTGCGCTCTTTGGAAAAACAGAACTGTTAAATCCCTATGGAGGAGTAGGCGACATATTGAGCTGAGCGTAACACGTCGCACGCGACGCGATAAATGCGCGATAAAAACAGGGCTTCATACCTGAATTCTAGACATGCATAGAAAAATTTTCAGCTTTTATGAATTCACGAAGGCCTGGGGGCCGCAGGCTCTTATAATAATAATAATGAATATGCTTTATTGTCCAAAGAAAAATTCTTTTCGACAAAGCTTTGGTAAACATTGCTTTTTTGAAGAAAAAAAACCATAGTCGAGTTCACGAAATCAGGGTATATGCTGGTAGATTGATGGAATTATCTAGAGTCCTACCATAAAAATTATACATTTTGTCACACAATGTCACATTTTCTAAAAAATATTTGTTATATACAAAATAAACAAAATAACATACCTACACGCATATAGATACATATATACAAACACACACATATACACATACATACAAAAATAATTTTTTAAAATGCCTAAATAATGTATGAAAACATAAATATATTTAAAAATATGATTGAAAGGTATCGTTACAAAATTCTTGCAAACTATAATAGGGCTTCCCGATAAAAAATCTTTAGTCGATTATCGAAAGTCAGTAGTTTTCTACGCGTTCCAGGTAGTTAGGAAGATGATTTTACTTCTTGAGACCATTATACAATACAGAATTTTATGTTAAGGTAGAGTTGGGTATGGGAAGACTTAGATTTAGGGCATAAGGGAAGTTCGGTTCTATGTTTATGCACTAAACAAACTGTTTCTAAAATAAATTGCAGAATGAAAATCGACTCAAGTCGAGTTTGATTACATAGACCCCAGAAAGGGATCTCATATTCTACTAGTTAATAATAGACAGGTTAGTCCTATTTGTTCAGAAGTCATTTTCACAGCATAATATCCAGATTGAAGTTTTTTGTTAAGTATTAGTATGTGGTCCCAAGAAATTTGTTGCGTGGCGTGTTCTCAATCACATTCGAATTCGAAGCTGAAGGAATATTATCAAAAATGCAATTGAAGGATAAAACTTTGATTTTTGATACATTGAAAGCTAACAAATTTCCACCACATCAATCTGAGATTTTGAAGATATCAGAACAGATGGCATTATGGTGATCATTAGTGTTGGTTTTGTGCCATAATATTGTAGTGTCGTAAATTTATCCTATCGAAGGTAGTCAAGTCATTGATATAGAGTAGAAGTAGAGTAGGTCTGAGTATTGAGCCTTGTGGTACTCCGTTAGATATGTGAGAAACAGTATCTGGTACTGTTGTATATTCAACTCTTCAACTTCAACCCGATATATCATGCAATTGGCCGATACTTGATGAAAATCCATAACCTATTCAAAAAACAACACTTGAATGTGAGATTTTCTTTAAATAGTTTTACAGAAACGCAACACGTGTTTCGCCATACAATGACTTTTGCGAGTGTGTCTTTATTCGTAACGATAAAATATAAAGACACGCCCGAAGAAGCCATTGTATGGAGAAACACGTATTGCAATTTTATAAAACTATTTAGTGGAAATATTACAGTGAAGTGTTGTTTTTTGAATATATTCTACCCGATAGATGAGATTCAAATCATTTATGAGTAATACCCTGAATACCAAAGAGATAGAGTTTTCTGAGCAGAATCTCGTTATTACCACAGTCAAATACTTTAGAGAAATCGCAAAAGACTGCTGCTGTGATCTCCCGTCTATCAATGTTTCTATACACATCATATAAAACTGAAAATATGGCCACATGAGTATTTTCGTTTGACTGAAATCCAAATTGTTTGGAGTTTATTATATTACCGAAGTTCAAATGTTCGGTTATATGTATTTTCACCAGTTTTTCAATAATTTTTGCCAACGATGGAATGAGAGAAACTGGGCGATAGTTCGAAGGATTCTCTTGATCACCACCTTTGTAAAGAGGGGTTACAATCGAAGTTTTTAAGAACGACGGAAACGAACTAGTCAGAAATTATTGATTGATTGTCTTCGCCAATGCATTTAGGGCAGTAACAGGAAGTTTTTCAAAGATTCTCATCTATAATTCGTCATTTCCAAATGTCGTTTTATTTTTAAATAAACCGATCATCGCCTGTAATTCGCAAAACCCTAGTAGGGTATAAAATTAGTTTCTCTCAAGGAACAAAATTGTGTAATTTCTCAAGGGGATCATACGGTGAGTAAGATTTATTAGTCAAAGTAGCGACTACTGAACAATAATATTCATTAAGTTCAGCTTCTGGTATTGGTATTCCTACTTGTTTATTTTTACACTTAAGTCGAAAATAATTTGTAATAGACCAAGTCTCTTTAGCTCTATTACTTGCTTGGGTAATCCTTTTTTGATAAAAGTTACATTTTGCATGGTTAAAAAGTTTTTTATAAATGTTTTTGTATTGTTTGACATAGTTATGAAATGCTGCATTATTTGTGAATTTTTTATTGTAGTTAAGCGATCGTAGATTACTAGATGAGATTTTTATGCCTTTGTTGAGCCAATGCTTTTTGATTTTGATTTATATTTTTATGGACGAAGGAGTTGTTAAAAATGATAGAACCTTTTATAGTCTGCTGTACGTAGAGTCTATTATACTTTAACTTTTCACCTTGTTTTATAGATTCGATGTTAACACTGAAGTGAATAGCTTCATGATCTGGTAATCCAGAATTAACAACAATGCATGACCGGAAATTATCGTCAAAGTTGCTACATACATAATCAATAATCGAATTACTATGTTGTGTTATACGAGTTGGAATGTCAATATGCATTTTAAATTCAAATGAAGTTAGTGCATTCATCAGCGACTGCGTTAAAATCGACTCAACTTCGTCAAAATGTATATTGAAGTCCCCGGTAGTAATAATAATATTGGAATATAAGTATGTGACTCTTTTGAATATACTACAGAAAGCACAAACATTTTTTCAATAAGCAAATTGTTGTATTCATCACAATTTTCAAACCCTAGTTCATTTCTCACCGAATCTTTCACTATTATGATAGTACCACTATGAGATGACCTGGTTCTGCAATACTTATATAATACAACATCATATAGTGGACAAAAATTTACTCATTCTGTCTTAGCCAATGTTCATTCGGTAGTACAAGATTCAGAAAATTTGAGTCTTCTAAGTAAGTGAATAATTCATCAGTTTTATTTCGCAGCGATTGAATATTTAATATTATCATAGTAAGACTACCTTTATTATCACAGGAATTGTCAGATTAATGCACTTTTTTGAAATGTTAAAGTCTACATTATAGTGGAGTAGTACAAGTCTTCTTCTATTTCGAAAAAAGCAGTTCAACTCCATGAAAGAATACCGAATAAACATTTTACGGATAGGTATTTGGCAGGTATTAAAGGTAACTATTTCACAACATTTAGCTAAAGCGAATTCTCTGATAATATTATACCGGTGTACGAAAAAAGGATACAGATAATATGGATGCATTCGTACTTGGAACAAACTTTCATTGTTGGTTGTTTGTTGCTGCTAAATAATTCAGCTCGATTTCAAAAGTAATTTCCTTCAGAGCATGCGTATATCTCTGAACATTCTGTATAATTATACTGTTATTTTTTTCTCTGCCAAATAGATATTCAGTTTACAGTCTTTGGTATCAATATGTAATGTCATGATTTAGTGAAAATCAACTCTTGAGGTTTTTAAAACAGAGCTTGACCCTCTGATTTCAATTAATTAGATACTTGATGATACCTACACCTGGGTTTCTCAAACCTCTGAGCAGTGAAAAGGGTCAGGGCCCTCCCACTTATTTATTTATCCAAAGAGGTTGATTAGCCTGATTACACGGATAAAACTAAAACAAAAAAATTATATCTAGTAAACAATTGAATACAGTGAGTAACTCCTAAGATATGTTTAAACTGAAAGAGGTATATTTTCAGCAGAGGTTAGTTTTTCCAGAAAAAAGCTTTTTGGCTTTCACTTTTCTATTTTCCATACACTCCCTATTCTTCCATACAATAAGTTGAATAAGATCAGATGACTCTGTACAAGACTGTAATAGATAGAAATTTTCCAAATGTCTTTCATCAACACATTCTGAAGTTGGCGAAACCTAGATAATACGTGAATTTCAGCAGTTCGGACTTCCATTGTCTAAAATTCATAAAATGTTTTGAAATCCCTGAAATAAACAATACAATTGAAATTTAAAAGAATAGCTAAAAATGGCAAATATATTAAGCAAATGAAGAAGCCTACAAGAAACCGCGAGTCTGGTTGAGATATGTTGACGACACCTTCATAATATGGAACCATGGAAATACCGAACTAGACGCATTCCTGAAGCATATCAACAACATAAGACCTTCCATCACTTTTACAATGGAGAAGGAAGTCCACAACGAATTGCCTTTCTTAGACGTATTGGTGAAGAGGACCGACACTAAATGGGAAACATCTGTATACCGAAAACCCACTCACACGGGACAGTATCTGAACCACGGATCCAACCACCATCAGTCGACTAAAAGAGGAATCATCAAGACTCTGGTAGACCGTGCTTTCGGGCTCTGCAATACAAAGGAAGGTCTGGAGAAAGAACTAAGCATCATCAAAAATGATCTTCAACGAAATGGGTACCCCAAAGTGATGGTGGAACAGACTTTGGCTAAAAGACAGCAAGAACCTCGCAAGGAAGAGAAGCCGTCACAACCAGTACTTGCACTTCCCTACATCAGAGGATTATCGGAAAGGATAAGAAGAATTGGGTCCAAGTACAACATCAGAACCTGCTTCAGATCCGGAAACACTATCCGTAGCAGCCTCACGAAAACCAGGCCCCCAAACGCGGACTTCGATTCCAAGAATTGCATTTACCGAATACCCTGTGAATGCGGAAAATCCTATATCGGTGAAACCAAGAGGCCATTGAAAGTC
>WOGR01007936.1:0-12107 GCA_015342045.1 Leptinotarsa lineolata | reverse complement strand
TATTGGATTGTATTGAGATTTCTCTATTATACCTTTAAGAAGTAAATTTTTATATACTTTTATTCAAAAGATTTCTTTCAAATTGCAATTTATCCAATTTCGTGAATTTTTATTGTTTTATAAACAATTTAGTACTCCTAATGTAAGTTGCCAATATCATGTAATCCCATTCATAGTAACTTATGTGGACCGAGAATGAAAATGATTTCGATCCTAGATAATAAGAATATCTGATTTGGTCCAAGAGAAGTGGAGGTTCAACATATCATGTCATCATAAAACTATCAAAACTTCAGCAGCATCCTGGGGCTATGAAGGAAATATTTCAGCTTTAATTAAGAATTTCCTCTCTCAGAAATATTTTCGTGTTAAAGTGAAGGGTGTATTATCAACACCAAGATACGTAGAGAATTGCATACCGCCCCCTTTATTTCTTGTGGACATCAATGATGTGCTACAAAATTTGCAGAAACCAGTTCAGGCAAGACTTTTTGCTGATGATTTAATAATATTTGTGAAAGGAAAAAATATTCAAAATTCAGTCAATATTCTTCAACAGGAACTGAATAAGTTAGAAGACTGGTCAACAAAAAGCGGTTTTCGATTTTCTTCTGATAGAACTAAATGTATCATCTTCACAAAAAGACCAAATAAAATCCAAAGTCCACCAACCTCAACTTTCAAGAATAAAACACTGGGATACACGAATGAAATAAAATATTTAGAAATGATATTTGATCAGTCGCCGACATGGAAAACCTACATGAAATATCTTGTCACAGTGTGTCAAAAAAGGCTAAACCTGTTGAAATTCTAAACAAACAAACAGTGGGGTGCAGACGGTAGGACATTATTGACTTTATATAGAACATTAATAAGGTCAAAATTAGACTACGGTTGCATATGCTACTCGTCTGCTTCCACTAGTACCCTCAAAGCCCTGGAGACAATTCCGGTTAATAGTCTACTCTGTGAACTCGGAGAATTACCTTTAAGGCTCAGAAGACATGAACTGGCACTATCATATACAGCCAGGTGACAAGCCCATCAAACTCGACAACCTTTTATTGCCTCAGTCACACCCACTACGAAAACAAATATTCAGTTTCATGAACAAAAAATGCTTTTCCTCAACCTCATACAGTTGCAAGAATTTCCACAAATGGAATCCAAACTCTCAAATAGAACTCCACCCTGGCGTATTCCCTTACCGAATATAAATACTCAACTGCTATCCATGAGCAAAGCAACCACAAATCCTCAGCTGATCCAAACTAACTCCCAAATCATAATATCCCAATACTCACTCCACCAAAAAATCTTCACTGATGCCTCCAAATCAACTGGTGGTGTAGGATGTGCATTCGTAACAAACGACAACACCTATAAATTTCGTTTACACGAATCTGCCACTATTCTCACTGAAGAACTTCAAGCCATATATAAAACTCTTTCCTACATTGAAACTGCACCTGGTAAAGCGTTTTTGATAATTATAAACTCTCTCTCATTTCCCTTATTTCTATGTCGAAAATAAATATCCATCATTTACTGGTGAATATGATTGAAGAGGAGATGAAACAACTGAATACAAGACAATTACCCTACTATGGGTTCCATCACATACCGGGATTACTGGAAATGATATAGCCGATAAAATTACCAGAGAACCTCTTGAAAACCCAGCACGCACTTTCAGTTTGAAAGCATTGCCAACAGATCTTAAATCTTTTTTCCATGGCAAAATTGTGGAAATGTGGTATCATCACTGGTCTCAAAATCCTCCAAGCTCAAGGAAATCAAATCTTTATTATATCCTTGGAACAATAAAGCAACAAACCGATTCCATCGAGTCATAATTACCAGATTACCATTGGGCCACACTCGCCTTACGCATGAACATCTATTGAGGAGAGAACCGCCACCACAATGTTTCGCGTGTTAAGTGCCTGTGACTGTTAAGCATGTTCTGGTGGAGTGCCCGCTTCACACAGTTGAGAGACTGAACAATGAAATCCCCTCCCACCTAAGTGAAATTTTCCAAAATACCAACACGAACAATTATATTGAATTTCTCAAAGGATGTAACCTTTTTTTTAAACTATAATGTAAAAAATGTATGATATTTCAGATATATTTTATATGTTTGCCGCTAATAGCTACGGCTGATGCGTTTTTTTTTCTGAATTAAAAAAAATATGCAATAAGTCATAAACAAGATACGTTTCGGAAAGGACAACTATGTCAAATTCGTGTGAGAGTCTGTACATGAATACTATCATCTCATCAAAATTTTTCATAATACTTCTTATGTTGAGTTGAATAACATTCAGTAAGAAACGACTATGTGAAACAAAATCATCCATATTGAAAATAATTCTAGTTGATAATGTTTCATTTTTATATACCTTTATGAATGGATTCATGTCTGTTCAGCAACAATAATATAAAATTCAATTCCAATCTAAAATATACTAACAATTTGAAATTAATAATAACCGTGGGAAAAATGAACGTCAGGTGTTGAATAAAATAAATTCATTTTCTCAGACAGTATAGTCGCTGTTTGGTTTTTGAATTCCTTGGTGATTTTTTTCGATTTTCGCAAGATTTCAAGCTTTATTAGTCTTGTCTCAGATACCCTGTTTTTTCAGCTCCATTTTGGTCTGTTACAATGCCTGATTCAATGAAAAAGGACTGTGTTGGGGTTGCCAGAGTACTACTCGACTTTTTTCAGGCTGATACTCCTGTGATTCCTGCAATTCCTGAAGCGAGTAACCTTTCTTATCAATTATTAGTTTGTTTCCTTCAATATAACAGATTTTGCCGTTTTCTTTGCTCTGTTGAAGATATTCTCTCAGTGCCAGAAATTCAGATCGTTGCTGTTCTGTTTATTCGTAAGCTATTGAGTAGTTAGTTTCTTTCAATCTTCTGCAGTTCTTAATAACTTCAGTCTTCTATCTTGACTGGACGTTTGTTCGTTTCACCAAGACAATATAAATAATTTATGTCTGTTTATTCAACTTCTACCCCCACAAGTTTCCCAAGTTCGGTGCAAATAAAATCTAAGGTGATATTTTCGTTCGATGCAGTCCACTTGAACACAAGTATATTGTTCAGCTTTTCTTTCCGTTCCAAGTTTTCTATTTTCTCGTTCAGGGTTGGGTTTTCTTCTTATAGTTGTTGGACTTCATATCTGAGATACTCCATTTTCAACAGAACATTCGCTTCACTCTCTTCAATCGTATTTTTCAGTTCTGATTTAGTGTTTCTGACCTCTTCTCGGAAGAAAGAAGGTGGACGGTTTTTGGAAAAGGAGAAGCAACAAAGAACTGTATGAAATTCTTGGAATTCTTGGACATGGCTCGATAAGTTCGATGGTTCAAATATATTTCAATGAAAAAAGATGCAAGTGTTATCACGGAACTTATTAACAACGAGTCACTTCACAACAGAGGAATGAGAAGGTCACAAGTTAGGTGTGAACAACAAGTTGAGGAGGATCTAATATAAATAGGGATTAGGAGTTGGTTCGAGGTGGCACAGAACAAAAAGACATGGGAAAAATAGTAGATCAAGCTTTGGGCCAATAGGCCTGTTATGCTATATATTCATGTAAGAAACTAGGGATAAAAATGCCCCTATCCGTACATCAACCCCTTCATGTGGTTCATTCTTTTTATTTTTTTTTTATTTTTTTCTGGTTAACATACTGCTCTAGTTCATCATACACCAGAAAAAAACTTTTTTTGGAAAAAGAAGTTTTGGCTTTCTTCTTCTCCATCTTGAAAAAAATCTATACGAACATGTGTAAATCATGCAAAGAAGTAAGTTTTAGACACAAATTGAAAGAAGAAGCCCTCTTTGAACAGCTTCTTTCATACGAACATTGAATTATATGAAAAAAAGAGGAAGTAGATAGCCAAAACCTTTCTTTTCCAAAAAATTATTTTTTCCTGATAAATATATCCCTTTCAACTCAAGAATGATTTCTTCAGCTGATATTCAATCAAATAAGCGAATGAATGTCATTACAATGTCATCGATGACATGAGTAGATCAAACCCATTCCGTGACATGAAATCGTAATTTGTGTGAATGAATTGTGATTCCGTACTGAAGAGCTAATGAGGAAAGTATACGGTGAAACATCGTCTGTCTACCAGTGAGGGTGACAGTGTTCCATCTGAGTCTGATTTCACCTCTTTCATTTATTATATTGTGTAGGATTTGTATGAATGATATCTGATTCAATTCCATAACGAATGTTTGGTATACAAACTGAATAGAGAAAAGTGTTTTCGTATAATTCAGTGCTCAGTGTTTCTAAAGTATTCGTCTTTCGTGTAATTCAATGTTCATATGAAAGTAGTTGTTTCGAGAGGGCTTTCTTTAGCAGTTTGTATCTCAAACGAACTTCTTTGTATGATCTGAATATTTTTGTATAGAATAACTTTTTTGAAATTGATTGCTTCCAATTTTTTTTAATGATTTCCCACATTTTTTTGGTATCAAGATATAATTATAATAATAATGTTTATTCACCTTATTGATCATATGTATATAACAGAGATTGGGTAAACAAACGTAGGCATTACAGAAGCAATATTTTCTAGAAAATATTCCTTGTGCGTGATACTGCCAAATTCTAAGCTATAACTAAACTGAAAAAAAATATATACATATATACGATTATATATACACATATATAAGAGCATTCAATTTAATGAATAGATATAAGCTGTTAATTATTGATGAGCATAATGAATTGAATTCGATACAATGAATAGATATGAATTGTTAATAATAAATTAGCGTAATGAATTGAAAGTCAACTATATACATAATATGACACAAACACATAAGAACATGATGGGATTGAAATCAAATACTTTTCATCAAGGGGTTTGATTCTCACTTGTAAAAGTCATGTTATTTTTTTTTTATTTTTTTTAGGTATGCTGTTTATTAATTTGATGAAACAGAGTTCGATCACAATTTTCGAGCCAATTCTTTAGTTCTTTCTTGAATTTGAATTCATTTTGTTCATTGATTAGTTGTGTTTTTCCGGTAGTAGGCTTCGGATTTTTGGGCCAAAATATCTACAGTCTCTTCGACCTACCAATTTTTGGAATCTTGGAGCTTAAAATATGCCCTTTTCTTTCAAGTATCGTACATGTGTTCCACTGTTTTTTTTTTCTTCCCAATGACTTACAGAATAATCTTCAGGCAGTATAGCTGCCGTGTATCTGAGACATTACTATCTTGAAAAAAGAGAACGTTATACCTTTTCCCAACACAATTTCCCGAATTTTTTTCTGTATCCAGACATCTCAAGTGGGTATCCTCAATACCCCCTAACCTATAATACCATAAGAGAGTTGCGATTGAACTAAACCATAATAGTCATATAGGGAATTTCGAGCCATTGTTTCAATAGTTTGAAGCGATACAAAAATCCTCGTAATTTTTGCGTCAGATATGATACGTATAAATCCCATTCCATGTGTTGTTCGATCATTAAGCCAAGGTATTCGATTGAGGTAGTTTCTGGAATAGACAAATTTTGATTAATAAATAATGGGCCCATATTCGGTAGTTTATTGGCATGAGAGATGAATGATGGATATTTCGGTTTTTTTACATTCAAGGTCAATTTGTTGTATTGAAACCAATTCGAAATGATTTCGAAATCTCTTTCTGATTTCATCTTGAGGTCTTGGAATGTCTCCGCATTATAAAAGATTGCTATGTTGTCTGCAAAACTGAAAATGTTACCTTAGAAATAAATTTTCATCGAACTATTTATATAGATGATGAAAGGTATTGGACCCAAGACTGTACCTTGAGGAACTCCGTAGGTAGATATTTCCGGACTACTTTTTCCTCCATCGATGTCAACTATTTGTCTTCGATTATTCAAATAGGAATTGAACAGTTTATATGCTCTGCTCCGTATGCCGATGTTTTCTAATTTCTCTAGGAGTCTTTTATGGCAAACAGTATCGAACGCTTTGGATAGGTCGACAAAGATACATAATGCAGATTTTGATAAATCCAACGAATTGTAAATTTCTCATGTCAAAATGAATATAGCATCCTCTGCTGCTCTGACAGAAGATTGAATTCTTCAAGGAATCCAGTTAATCTCATTTTATTAATTTTTTCTAAATCAATGATATTGGTCTGTAATTGGCAATCTCAAGTCTATCTCCATTTATGTATAGTGGTTTGATGACACCAATATTTAAGATATCAGGAAAAATTCCATTTTCTAAGGAAGAGTTGGCAATGTGCGTGAGAGGGTCTACATTTAGCTCTGAAATATTTTGCAATATTTGCGTATTTATGCCATCATTCCCTGGCCTTTCATTTGTTTTTGAGTAGGAGTAGAAAGCCAGAAACTTCCTTTTCCAAAAATTTTACCGCTCCTATAAAATATACCCCTTTCAAAAAAAAATTGGTTTTGGACCACATTCTTCCATTTATGGAAGTTCCTTTGATCAATATTCTTTCAAATTCTCAATGAAATTTTATAATTACATTGACGAAAACACTGTTGGCTTCAGAGGTCACCTTCAATGTGAATAAAAATATATGGAAAAATCGTCAATGTGGAAATCTATTTTGGACAATGGAAACTAATTGTAAAATTTGAAGATGTGTATTTCACGAAAGAAAATTTGCACATTCCTACGTATCATAATTATTGCTGAATCTCAGAAATTTCAGTATTTGCTTCAGATTCAATCGAACAATTATTACTGCAAATAACGAATTCGTTGAGAAAATCACTGATTTCATTTTATATATTTCAGTTTTATAGTTCATAGAATAGTAAACCTCTACATATAGGGTGTTTTTTGAATAAAGCAACTCGTTTGTTACTGCTGCGGTTTATTACCGTAATTATTCTTTCTCTTTCGCTGTACAATCTTAATTTCTGGTTCAATCAAAGTCAAGTTGTTGTTTCGTTACTTTTGTTATCACTTTCTTTCCAGCTACAAAAACAGAATATCCAACATATACTTCTAGCTTGAAAGACTTCCTTTCAAATTCATATTATTTGACAAATTTGAGTGCATGACAATAATTATTATTCAATAAGCTCATCTGAAAAATGAGTTCATGGAAATTCACTTTCTCTTCTTGGTTTATAATTGAATCTATTACTATTTATATGAAAGAATTGACCGATACTTGATGGAAATCTATGACTAACGTATTCAAAAAACATTTTGTAGTGAAATTTTCATCATACCGTTTTACAAAACCGCAACACGTGTTACGCCATACAATGGCTTCTTCTGGCGTGTCTTCACGGTTTTGTGAAACTGTACAGTGAAAATCTCACAACAAAGAGTTTTTTGAATACGTATATTACTAGTTTTTGAAAGGAATAATTTTTTAATTATTCAATTTTTTCTTTCGCTAACGAGGACGCATCAAAGAGAAAAAACCCATTAGTACGTAATTAATTTGTGATCGAGTTGTCGCTTGATAGTTCAAACTTACATCTATATAATCCAGTAATCCTGTGAGATTTGAATAGAGCTATTTTCTTTGTTCAAATTGAGTTTCGTAATATTTGTACTATCATGACTTCGTAGATTCATCATATTTACCTCTTCAAAATATCCTCACAGACGCATGTCATTTCACATGAGCAAATAAGATAAATTAGTTCATCAGTATGTTGAATGGAACGTATGTGAGAAATGACTCTCGTGGTGATTTTTTTCAGTTTTCATATGTGACAAAATTCTTCCTTCATTTACTTTCGTTCCATCGATTTCACTGTAAATAATGAATTCGTTGAAAAAAATCACTAATTTTATTTTATATATTTCACAGTTACAGTTCAGAGAATAGAAAACCTTCAGATGTAGGAGTTGAAAGAATGATTATTGATTCAAATGGAATTGAAAATGAAAAGAAATTAGTAATCAGTGAATGCGAATGTCGATGTAGAAACAATCATTTGATAAATAATAAAGATGAAACAACATTTATTCAATTTTTAAGTAAGTATCAGTGCCCTCTCCAAATAAATCTAGGTTTCCAAACAATAGAATATACAAAATTCCTTGGAACACAACTTGACAATAACTTGTCTTTCAATAATCACATCGAATATTTGTGCACTTCTTCTAATGATGAAATCAAATTTTTCAAGTTATAATCTCTTGGATGTATATTATGGCCTAGTGTGTTGTAAGCTTATTATAAATATCACCAAATGGGGACACTCATCAGAAATAAATAGAATCTTTATAATGAAAAAACGTTTTCATTAGACTAATTTTTGATCTCAAATACAGAGAATCTTGTAAGAAAACATTCCAAGACCAAAAAAATTTTACGTTACCATGTATTTTTCTATACAAAATGATAAGCTACGTTTACACAGATTCCCATTTGCTAACACGAAATGAGAAAATTCACTCTCATCAAACGACATTGAGAAACGACTTCCACCAGGAAAAAATAAACCGCAGCGAGTACAAACCTTCTCCACTTTATGCCGGGGCAAAATATACTAACTTATTGCCACAGAGGATCAGAAGTGAAAAAATTATCTCAAATTCAGAAAAAAAGTCAAAGATTTTCTGGTAACAAGTTGTTTTTACTCCCTGAAAGAGTATGAAAATAGTACGTTTATGTAACATGCGTTGTAAATGATATAAGTGATATTATATCAAAAATATTTCGTCTTGTCCGATGGGATATCCCAAACTACAGGAGATACATCAGAGCTTGAATCGGAGCAAAGTTGCGTTGTATTGTGCCTAACAAAATACTGCTTTGAAACTTGGAAAATTCCGAGTATTTCTGGAATAATCTGGAGTAAACTGAAAATCGGAATTTTCGTGTTTTTTTTTTCTATCGTTATTTGACAATATAGCTCAGAACGAAACATATTTTCATTAATACTTTTCTTCAGCTACACGTTTCGTCTTCTGGCAATCAGGCAATGTTTTTTGTTAGTTTCACCTTGTACAGTATGTTAGTATTTCAATGTGTCACTGATATGGAGGAATATTAGTAGTTATAACATAGTTGATCACCATTAGGTTAAATCTTCATTATTTTTATATATTGCATATTTTTTCTTATACTTTATATCAAAATATTCGTTTTTGTTTCAGTTATTTGTTTGTATATTAGGGTTCCTATTTCTAAATAAAATTCTTCTTCTTCTTCTTGTATAGCCGGAAACAGACATGCGGTATTCGTCAAATCGCGATTATTCGCTGTTCGCCATTCGTTATTCGCTAGCAACTCGGAATTTGGCGAGCAGGTTGGACACACATGCGGCGTATTTGGCAAACATTGCTCGGGATGTTAACAACGAATATTCGTTCATCTCAATATTAGGTAGAGCAAGTAGAATAAAACCTTGTAGAATGGCATTATTTCTGATTTTTCTTCTTTCCTCGGACACTCTGTATTTATTCGTTCACAACTCAATTGAACTATTTATGTATTTACTTACCCCTGAGTTTATCGTAGTCCTCGCCTAGTCTTTATTTTTGACGGAAATGGTCATTTTTTTGTAGGCAAACCAGTTCAGCTTGTATACGTCGTCTGCACCTGCACCAATTCTTTTAGATTTTTCAATCTTATTATTACAGGTCCTAAAAGACGCCATGAGATATTCTTTTTTCCTCTTCAACTCTGTAATAGAATATTTCTCACCCATGCTTCTTTCAATTCTTTTCCACGCGTCAAAAACCAGATTTCTGTGGTCATTACGCCATGCATTCCATATGGTTGGTTCACGTTCATAGATATCAAAAAATTCCAGAGCAGTTTCCTTACTTCACTCCATTTTCGATTTTTGATCAACCACAAATGCATAAGTAGCTCAAGAAGTTTGCACGCATGTGTATATCGACAGCAATCGCAAATGAATTGATGGATATAGCCGTAACTACGTGGTAAGAGATCATCATGAAAATTGAAAAATGTAAATTTTCTATGTTTTCACCACTTTTATTCGTAACTAAAGTTACTGCAGTTCAATACAGTTCAATGTCAGAGTTTGAAAATGTCCTCACAGAACAAAACTGCAGTTTTTTCAGAATAAAAGTGGTAAAAAACACAGAAAATTTTCATTTCTTATTTTTCAATCACAAATGTTTGTCTACTTTGATTTGGCCTGAAATACCGACAGACGACCAATCAGCAAATATTTGCTATGTGAAACCCATACACACTAGTCGCTATTTGCCGAACCATGAATAATTGGGAAGTTACGTTCCTGATTTCTAGCCTGCAGCCAACAGATATTCCAGGATATATTTATGCTGACTAGCCGATACTTTTTATTCTGAATTGCTTTCTGCCGAGAAATATTTGATAACTTGCGTTTTTTTCATACCGCATAGTTAATCCATTGCTCGCACAAGTTTCAACTTCTGAGGGTTGATGTACGTCAACTGATTAACGAAACGAACACTTTTTGAACAATTTTAGACATGCCGTTGTATATAAATATAGGCTAGACACTCATTCCAGTTTTTTTATTTGTAACCTGCATTTACAATTTTTATTAAAGCATTGAGAAAAGTGAATCTTTCAGTGTGTGGCAAGTAAAAGTTTCGAAGAAGTTATTCAATATAAAATTGGTTCCAAAATACGAGAATGCCTTACGAACCACACCACTGCTGAAGCATAAACGTATTCAGGATTTGTCGAATACCGCATGTCTGTTCCCGGCTTATGGATATACCTGTTGATTACTCAAGATTTTTTCACGTACTGCTGTAGGACTCGGATTATCTGTATTAGTGTTTTTATTCAGTACTCGATGACATTTGTGTATACTCCTATTCGTGGAGTTTTTCACTTTCGTCGTTTGATTAACAACCTTTAGAACGACACTAAATAAATATTCGCCAGTATTTTCGATATTTGTTCCATGTTGTCCATCGCAATTTTCAACTCACCCATTTCTTTCTTCAGAAAAACCATATCATTTTTAAGATCTGATATCATTCGTTCATATTTGCCCTGGACTAACTTGACATTTTTGTCCACTGCAACTTATTGATATTCTTCAGTAGAAATGGATTTTGTTTTCGTTCCAACAATCGTAGCTATTTGATCGAGATCCCTACTTATGAGACCCATTGTTATCAACTTTTTGTTCGGAGCAAGCGGTACGGACAAAAAGGGGTCCTGGATATTATAAAAACTTATCTACTTCCTCACTCAATGACATGAACGGCTATAACTCGAATTAATACTTCACAACCTGCATTGGAATAGTACAATAGGTTGCCTTTTATGTTTCGGGATTTGACAAACCGAGTGTTGCCATTTGGCTTGTATCGTGAAGTTGGACATTTTTGAGGTTATACGTACCTACTCAGAACGTTTCGACATCCGAGCGCTATTTGTGTTGTTTACAGTAACTCAAAAGATTCATCTCGGCCCAAAATTCGAATTAAATCGTGAACATTTTCGTGCGATTATTTTTTACTACTTTCGACGTGGATTAACTCAGCAACAATGCATGGATAAACTTGATTCAATTTTTGGTGATGAAGCTCCATCAAGGATCAGTGTTTATCGATGATATGGTGAATTCAATCGTGGTCGTAGTTCACTCCAAGACGAATTTCGTGAAGGTCGTTCAAAATCAGTTGTTCCGAATTCCACTGATACTGTGCGCGAACTAATATCGTAAGATCGTCATGTGACCTATCGTGAGATAAAGACAACCTTAGGCATAAGTGGGATCAGCATTCATTCAATATTGCATGAACATTTGACTGTCAGAAAAATTTGTTCGCGTTGGATCCCACACAATTTGTCAATCGCTCAAAATCGATTGGTCGAAGGAAATGCTCAAAAAATACGATCGCGGTGCTTCGAAACACGTCTATGATATCGTGACAGATGATCAATCATGGATTCACGCGTACGAGCCCGAAAGTAAACAGCAGTCGACTGTATGGTTGTTTCAAGATGAGCCAAATCTAACAAAAGTTGTTCGCGCACGAAGCACTTCCAAGCAAATGGTCTCCTGTTTTTTCGGAAAAACTGGACATGTCGCAACCGTACGACTAGAATAACGCAGAACAGTCAATTCTAAGTGG
>WOGR01007935.1:0-12107 GCA_015342045.1 Leptinotarsa lineolata | reverse complement strand
ACTGTACAATGTCGTTTAATATCTGGAATTCATGTGTGGGGTGCGGAAGTTGATCATTGTAAAAGAGGGGCAAACAAGATGTTATTGTTAATCAGTTTGTGAAGAAAGGAGATTGTGACAAAAAGTCGTCGTGTATTCAGAGATATTACATTAAATTGATTCAGAAGGATATAATAGTCGGTTCCCCTCTGAGGATATATTCCTGTGACCTTTTTTGAACAGCATCAATATGATGTACCTATGTGGCAATTGTAAATTGGATACCATATTAACACGCCCCGTATTCTAGTTAAGACCTCACATAGGCGTTAAACAGTTTTATAATCGTATTATTATTCTTGAATTCTCTGGTACTCCTTATAATAAAGCCCTACATTCGATTCGCTGATGAAATAGCCTGGTCTATGTGGGAAGTGAAAGTGAATTTATAATCAAAAGTGATTCCAAGATCTGCCATCTCATTTACTCGACTAATTGAAATGCTGTCAATAACGTAAGAAAATTCTATTATATTGTTTTTTCCTAGAAAATGATAAAATGTAAAATTTTGATATGTTCAAACGTAAATTATTTTTGGAACACCAGTCGAATACTGCATCGATTTCATTTTGTAAAATTAAACAGTCTTCATAATTGTCAATTACTTTGTATAGCTTCAGCATAAAGAAGTTTTGGGCAGTTCATCATTTTCATCAATGAAAGGCAGAAATAAAAGAGGCCCCAAGTTCGAGCCTTGTGGTACTCCTGAAGCTAAGTGTGTACAAAGAGGACTGAAAACCTTCATGTTCCACGTATTGCGTTCTGTCAAAGAGATAGCTCATAAAAAGATCAATTAAACTTCCAGAAAAGCCAGCCGATGATAGTCGCTGAATAAGGATGTACAAATCGAGTTGGCCAAACGCCTTCTGCATGTCCGTATAAACTACATAAACCTGATGCTTTTGGTCTAAAGCATCAGAAACATATTGTGAGAGGCATGCAAGATTCGTCACACATGACTTTTGTTCCACGAACCTGTGCTGATCGTCCGATGTATACACTTTTGAAATAATTCGCAAAAGCGTCGACAATTTCCTGAGGTTTGGAATAAGAGTTATTGTCATCCTTCATAATGCCGAGAATTCTAGAATTGCATTTTTTAATCTTGATAAAATTCCAAAATGTACTTGGATTTTCGTGTATATTGTTTTCACTCTCATTGATGAAGTTTTTATAAGCTTTATTCATTTATAGTTTGACTTCAGCTCTTATCAAAATAAATTGTTCTCGTTAAAAAGATGTATTATATTTTTGTGGCTCGCTCTTTCTTACGAATATTTTTTATAATACTTGATGTGAATCAGGCCGGATATCTATTGGTTGAAAGTTAACTTGAAATCAAATGATTTTCTTCACGATATATTAACGAATTCCTTCCCTTGAATCATGCCCATAACGATACATCCGACAGGCAGGTAGAGATCCTTCTCTCGTCGAAGGTCACAGTAACAATGGGCAGGTCAGAAAACACAACTCAATGAAATTTATGTTGGTCGTTAATATTCATATAACTGGGACTGTAAATAGAAGTTTCTTCACTAGAAATGCCATAAAAATTCTGTTTACTCCTTTATTGTTATTCGGGTCTGAGAAGCAGTCGTGTAACGAAATGGCTGAAAAAGGTTCCTGGAAGTTTTCAACAGTTAATTTAAACGTCTGTCAATACTTCATAACAAGGGAGGAAATTTCGAGTATGAAGAAGTACTGAAATATTTGAAAAAATTCATTCAGATTTTTTATTACATGGATATTTGCTCTAACTGCAAGTGCTTATAGTAATCATGGATATATATCGGTATGAAGAGGTCATCTATGGGATCTTGCTAATTCAAAATGAACAAGGCTCCACACGGTGCTCTGTGGCCTTCGACATCAACAGCCAAATACAAAATCGCTTTCTATATGTCTCTGCAGCCTTCACTGCAATCAACTCATAAAACCAAGTAAGCATGGCCATTTCCCTTCACGAAGACGCCCCATATGGGATCAAATGGAAACTCAAACATTGACAGGCTAGACCATGGCATTCTACTCAACAAACTAGTAGCTTTTGGATTATCCCCATCCTTAATTGCACTCTTTCAGTCCTATCAAAGCGATCGAAAACAATATGTCCATCTCAAAAGTCTGCAGCATATAGTGCTTCTTCCGTGTTCCACAAGGGTCAAATCTGACACCGCTGCTCTTCAATATCTTCATTATTGATATTGCAGATGTTATAAATGTATATTTCCTTTTGTATGTCGATGATCTAAAATTATACTGCCTCGTGGGGAACATAGGTGTGAGAACCTCTCAGCAAACTTAGGACGGGTTGCGAAATAACTTGTCGCTAAATCCGGATAAATGTTAAGTCATGTCCTACAGTTTAAAAAAACATCCTAATCTTTGATCATTCGATAGAAAGTGTTTCCCTTGAGAGACCAGAAACATTTACTGACCTTGGCGTCACATTTGGCACTGGATAAGCATATTGATAATGTTATAACCTCCTCCTGTTGTATGTGCGGATTAATGGCACGTAACAGTATTATTTTAAAGGAACTTCTACTTTAAAAACTGCATTCTATGCTTTCATAAGATCAAAGTTAGAAACTGATGACATTTATCTACCAATAGGAACAAACCACTACAAAAGCATAACATAAAATTATCAGAAGCATAGTTGACATAGTTGAATTATACGAAAATGAATTCCCAAATCCAGATTGTAACAACATACATTCATTATAGAATTGAAACAGATATCATTCAGAGGAACGCATGGAACATTATCATGCTCGATGGTGTATTTTGGGACAAGATACTTGTCTTTTCACCCAATCAGCAACATTAACATTACAAGTAGAAGACTCATTACGACTTTATGTCACCCAAAGAGAAAATCTGCTCTAGTCCGTTAGTGAATCCCAGTGCTAGAAATTTCATATGATTTGATAAGGGAACATTTTTAGGAACAAAGCTTTTAAGCTTTCTATTTCTCCATCATTAAACAGAAAATGTGTGAACTTCCAAAGAATTGAAGAAAGAAAATAAAAATGAAGAAATGGTTTCTTTTAGAGAAAAACTGAAAAAAGAACCCTTTCGAAACAATTACTTTCACATTGACATTGAATTACAACATCACATGTATTCATATTTCAAAGAAGAGACACGACGCAACGGTTGCCTTAGATTATAATATTCAAATGATCACAACAATAAACCGATATTTATATTCGAATGAATATTGAAATGTGCTGTTTACTCTTTGAGTTGTTTTGAAGATTAAATAAGTGGTGTTTATTTCATGAAATCATATCTAAACACTCTAGAGTGTTTCTTTGATAAATTCATGTACCGAATAGTGTTTACAAAAGTACATTTTCATGTGCATTGTGCAAAAGATCGGCATACAAGTGCAACATACATCACAACAAATATGTCAGAACTTTATTATTTCAATATATAATTTCAATTCAATGAATATTTTCAATTCAATGTATTATTTCAATTTCAATTAGACCATTCCATCTGCAATTGTGTACATACTCTTCATTGAGAACTATTGTTTTTAATATAGTCAATTAAGAGGATAGATACTCAGGGATGCGATTAAAATAATTAATCATTGTTTGAAAAGCATTTTTTGTGAAAGAATCAATACTTTTTACTGTTTTTCTTCCACAATCTGATAAATAAACAAACACATCGGTTACAAATATGATGTAAGAACAACTTGGAACTACTAACAAAATGAGATCTTTTTGATACAAACTAAACCCATGAAAAAGTGTATTTGCATTATACCTTGTTCTCGTGGAGAAAATTATATAGGGGAAACCTCAAGACCTCTAGATGTGAGATAAAAAGAACATCGTGAATTTATAAAGAAAAGACAGATAATACGTTCGGGGATCTAAAATTATCTGGTGATCATACAATAAAATGGAGTGATACAAAAATTGTCATCAAAAATAGTCATGGAAAAAATTGAAAACTCAAAGAATCCGCCCATATTCTTTTAGCAGGTGACAAGTTCATTTCAAATAGCTTCGTGAAAATGGATCCTGCCTGCTTGCCATTGCTAAGACGAGAGGTTGAAAACGGAAATATAGATCTTAACTGACTTCTCAAAAAAATCCAGTATATGTATTCATGTAGACTGTCGAATATGACATCAAGGTATTTCATTCTTTTGACGTGTGTCAAAAAAATATAGCTATTAACAATAGATCTTTATACCTTCAAAATAGATCAATATCTCCTAACACCTAAATTTTTCGGTTATCAAGGAAAATCTAAGTTTCAACAATGACAGTGACTTTACTACCATTGAGACTCACATCACCTTTCAAAAAAAATCTATCTCAAAATCCGTTTTCCGTTAATCAGCTGTCCCCCCCGTACGAAAGACAACTCTCTGAAGTTGAGAAACTTCAAGGAGCCAAGGACTAACGAGGCCTTATCTTTAAACGTGTGATTCCTAACACGTTAAAAATTTCATGTTGAGATTATGAAAAATTATACTACCCCCCCCCCCCTAGAAAACAGTAGTATAAAATAATTCATTCATTCAAATTTTTTGTCAATTTTCGTTAAAAACTTTCTCGATGTCGGTTTTCTCTTGCTTACTATTTATTCACGAAAATAATATTGTTTGAGTTTGAGTTTCTTGTCGATCCCATAGATGGCGTTTTCGTAAAAGAAAATACCCATGCTTACGTCACTTGAGTTCCATTCGTAGTTCAGCCTATCACCACTTATGAAACCAATGACAGGTCAAAATAGTGCTACCTGCCACGAATGCTTTGTTATGGTTTCATCTGTTTGAAGGTGAATGAGAATGTTTCGTGGTGAATTTCATCAGTTCGGACTTCCATTGTCTAATATTATATAAATGATTTGAAATCCATGAAAATAAACAATACAATTGAAATCTAAAAGAATAGCTAAAAATGGCAAATATATCAAGCAAAAAAACCTGAAAAGGATTCACAGTGAAATAAAATACGAGTGAAAAAATGGAATAAATAAAATAAAAATAAATCAATATAATTAAAAGTTGAGTGATTTCAAATCACGTTACTTCACGACGTTTCGATTGTTAGTATCTACAATCGTCTCCGGGTGATGGAAGTCCGAACTGCTGAAATTCACCACGAAACATTGTCATTCACCTTCGTGAATGACAATGTTTGTTTTATGTTGTGGTTGGAGAATAAACGTGAAAACAGAAACTACTGTCTTGAGACTTTAGTGATGATACCACTCTAAAATAAAGAGAGAATACATTACAAGTGCCGATGAGAACATTTCAAGTGATAGTAGATAACTTCTGTTATTGCCTTCATATTACTGAAGTTTTGAAGGAATCAAAGTGGCAGTAAAACAATTACTCGGTCATATCCAGGAATTTGATTCAATGTTGTCGAAGGACAGTGTATAAGAAACGTCTAGGCAATTATTTCACTGCAAACAAAATTTATTATGGAAGTAGGAAACGAGCAATACTGTAACAATGTCGGTTTAACAAAAAAAAAACAGCATCTTTAGGATCTTATCAAAAAAATCTGTTAACGTATAACAACGTCTATTTTGACAGTTATTTTTTCTTACTTTCAATGCGGGACTTACGATTTATGAAATATCCCTAGCTGTCACCAGTGTAACAAACTAGCCTCAGTCTTACATACTTGGGCTTATTTATTTTTGAAAATTGAATTAATTAGATTAGCAGCGGCTGTCGCCAGATGCGGATTTCTCCACCTCGAATTTTGGATGTTATGCAATTCCGAAAAGACTGTAGAGTTCGTGCCGATTGTACGAAGGACGGTCTCTTTGAAATCTGATCATTTGGTATACCTACTTATAGTTCTTTCTCATTATATGGTTCCAGAACGATGTCGAATATGCTCTCACGGAATTTTATTCTTAGTTTAAATACTTTTCACTTGCCATTCACTTCTCGGTAGACTGACTAAGAAATCTCTAATTTTATTTTGTTTCCTTAACTTCATCTTACTCTACAAGGAGGGTATTTTTCTCAGTCCAAAATAAAATGAAAGTCCAAGGTTTCAAATATAAAGTATAATGAGTAAAACAACGACTTCATGGGCAAACATAAAACAACCTGTGAAAATTTATAAAAAAATGGTAAATTCAATAAAATAAAAGAAATTAGAAAAAATTAAATGCTGTCAATTTGACTGTGCTATTCACAGTACAAAATACTTTCATTTTTACTTTTTTTTTAGGGAGAGTGGTGTTTAACCTCAAATTTGCTTCCTTTTTTAATTGTAATCAGAACTCTAGCTAAACAACCCATTTTATGAACCCAACAATACATAACCTCTTTGCAAATATGAAGTGAACTCAGACAAAATAACACGTGAACTCTCTCAATATCAACTGGTTAGTATATAAACAAAAAACAAACATTTACATAACGCCTCTTTTATTTTGAATTTCTCACAAATTCCGCACCACGCGCTTGAAAAAAATAACTTTCCTTTTTAGGCCATCACCCTCAGCCGCGAAGGCTGGGAAATGACACCTCCGAACCCGTCTGGAAGGGATCTCGTCCGATTCCCCTCGTGGCTCTAACAAGACTCCCCTCGCCTTTTTCCAATATCCCCGATACTCGTGTCAGCAATGCTAGCCACAAAACCTTGTCATCGTTTTCAACTATCCCACGCAAATGATGATATAATCAACAGGATTATATTGTTTAGTCTGGCCCAACTTGAACATGACCACAACGACACCTAAAAGTTCGACAGTCATAAGTAATTCAAACGTTTTTTTTTTAACTGGAGAAATATCGACAACGAAGAACCGGGTGATCGACCTCGATTTGCAATAACATCACGAGATTCCTATCCAAACATTTCGACTGACCTAGGCGAGGATATTTGCTTTGAAATAAATATTTATTCTCTATGAGTAAAATGAAATTTTTCGTTACTATCGCAATGGCAATTATTACTATACTGTTGAGTTTATTGAATGAACCTTTGTGTATACTGAATGAACTGGAAACAGTAAAATATGGAGATATCATTCTCAAATTGAAAGATAATATATTACGCTTCCAAAGAAAAAATTAAGCAACTAATTTCAAAATAACATCTTCACAAAGATGTGTAGATCATGCAAAGAAGTAACTTTCAGACACAAACTGGAAACAAATAGCCTTTTCAGAACAACTACTACAATATAAACATTGAATGACACAAGAGAAAAAATACTTTCGAAACAACTACTCTGAACTATGAACATTGAATTATATAAAAACACTTTTTCCTATTCACTCACATGGAACACTGTCATCCTCAATGGTGGATAGCGAAGTTCCAGATCAAGACACTTGTCTGTGAGTTAAAAAGGAGGCTGGAATATACAAGCTCTTATGAACAATCGCATTGATCGATGAGTTTTTGTTCTATCAGATTGTCTTTTGTCAATTCTGTATATCATTTCGGTGGTTTTTGGGCAACCAAACAATTTTTATGTCTTCTCGTGTTTCGTAATGTATGAAGGAATGGGTGTAGAGCATTACCAGAGTAACAGTCTTGTACTACGAGATATCCTTCTTCTCTTATGCTCTTTCACCTTGTATTCGAATTCATCTATACCCTTCAGTAACAACGTCATTCAGAATTCACAATCTCTCATTATCGATTGAATTTCTACCCTGTCGCCTTGGGCTCAAGAGAACCCAGATTGCTCAACATAGGGGTGAAATGCACCCCTTAATTTTATTTGGTGTTAAATGAGGCATATGCGAGACATTTGTGAGGCTTGGAAACATCAAGTGAAATCATTAATCAGTATCAATTCTAAAGCTCACCACATCAAGCGGGTACTTTGTTATTATGTTCAATTTTAACGAGAAAATTTCAGAGGGATGTGCTTTTCCTGGTGAGATTAGTCGTCTTGAGGATATGGTATTGCGATTCAGTTGACGAAGTAGCTCAAAGATTATTTTTGGTTTCAACCAATATGTTATAATTGTTCACATTCGATTTTTTTTTATAGATATGGTGTTCTCAATTCAGAAAACGCATTCTTGAGTAGTTTTAGTACAAATAGTATGTTGTTGATGAACGGCGGAAGTACTTTCATTCATTTAGGTTTTTTCATAACTTCATATTGTAATTTGCTTTATACTTTCATAAATTACTAGAAGTAATACCCAAAGAACAACGTCGCCACTTTCCAGGAACAATTTGTTGCTTGTCTACCGATACAGTCCAAGCAATAATATTGAAATATAATACTATTAAAATTAATAATATTAAAATTCATTATCCACCTCGATTTTTTCGTGATAATCATTCGTGAGACCGCTTAATGCATTTATCCCATATGAAAAACTAGGTTGTACCAAAGAATAGTAGAGCGATATCACTTCAGAAATTTTGCAGAAACTTCGACATACTATATGGGCTGGAAAGTCTCGCGCCTAACACATAGATGGCGCTAATCTCATTGCATTCAATCAGTACTAATCTTCAAAAGAAAACTGTTGAAATTTCATGATATTCTACTAAGTTTATGAGTTACTGTGCTAAGAATGGCAATAATTTTTTTATTTTCAAAACAATGGATCCAAAACAATTTCGCGTTTTGATTTTACACTGCTTCTTGATGGGAAAAATACCGTTCAAGCGAAGCGATGGCTTGAAAAGTGTTATAAGGACTCAGCTCTATTAGAAACAATGATCAAACGTTGGTTTGCTGACTTCAAACGTGGTCTTAGAGACACCGATGATACAGAACGCAGAACTGCCAAATGAGACAGTTACACCAGAAAAAATAACAAAAATCCACAAAATAGTTTTGAATGATCGAAAAGTGCAGTTGCGTGAGTTAGCTGACATTGTAAAGATATCAAAAGAACGTGTTGGCTTTATAGTGCATGAGCATTTGGCTGTGAGAAAGCTCTGTTCAAAGTTAGTGCGGCGCGAGCTCACTGTTGACCAAAAACAAGAACGTCTTGATGAATCTGAGCAGTGTTTGGCCATGTTTAAACATAACAAACCGGAGTTTTTGCGTTGATATGTGACAATGAATGAAACATGGATCTATCACTTCAGTCTGGAATCAAAACGATCGTCATCTGAGTGGAGAGCAACTGGTAAACCTCGTCCAAAGTGACCGAAAGCACAACAATCGGCTAAAAAGGTTATGGCTTTTGGCTTCGGTATTTTGGGATGTGCGTGTTATTATATTCATCGACTATCTTGAGAAGGAAAATACCATCAACAGTGCATATTAAATAGCGTTATTGGAGCGTTTGAAGGCCGAAAACGCAAATAAACGACCGCATATGGTAAAGGAAAAATTGTTTCATCAAGACAACACACCGAGTCACAAGTCAATCAGAATAATGGCAAAGCTATATGAATTGCTCCCACATCCACCGTATTTGCCAGATTTGGCTCCCGGCGACTACTGGCTGTTCACAGAACTCTCAAAAAAATGCTCAGCTCACCGGTATGAAATTTCGCTCAAATAGAGAGGTTATTGCTAAGACTAGGGCTTATTTTGAGGCAAAAGATAAATCGTTCCACAAGAGTGTTATTGAGATCTAGAGCGGCTCTCAAATGATTGTGTGGCTCTTGATCGAGATTACGTTTATGAATTGAGTCAATTTTGAACAAAAAAACGCGTTTTCTTTCTCAGGCCAAGGAATTTTAGGCCCATGTAGTTCAAATACCAGAGTGAGACAACGTGGTTCATTTGTATGGTGTTTTGCTTGTATGTTCTTTTGGAGGTGGCTATCGATGTTTAAGTCTGAGTGTTTAACGCTCAGTGCTGTAGTAATTTCCAGTGAATGTATCAAGGTTTGTATGTAGTGGTTTTTAAGTTGTTTGCATGACCGATGAACGCAGCACACTGAGCCTTCGTTTCATTTATTTGTGAGCTGAGGATCGAGAAGTTGATTATATCTCTATTTGTCGGTACATGGAATAGTAGGTTTACATAAATAGTGACCAAGAGTGGCTTCAATATGGTTCTTTGTGATACTATATAATCACTCACGTCTGTGAGATTAATGAAATGAAAAACTCTTCACAGAGTTTCTTGCGATTTGCGATTTTTCGTAACTTCATCTTCTGCTGCTTGTAATATCACTTATTTTTTTATGCATTGTTTTGAATTTGTTTGCAAGTTTTTTTACCAAAAGCACTAAAAAAAAACCGGCGAACGTTTCTGCAAATTTAAACGACTGCGTGAGAATTTTGCCTTTGATCGACATTACTTGTTTACATTTTTCTTAGATTTCATTTTCCGTTCACTTGAGGGCAATAACAAAAATTATACTCATTTGGGAAAAAGACAGTGGCTTATCACGATTTTGATAAAGAATATGACAGAACATGTTAACAGGGACGTCAATAATGAAGAATCAGAAAACTTATACTATGAAAAAAAAATGGATTTTTATACGTCCTCTGCATGTACATAAATTGGAATGAATCCAGAGCAGTTTCACAGATATTGGAAAGGAATTTATTCTTTTTGTCGAATTGCAATATCCTGTATCTCCTAATTTAAGCCGTTGCGAATCTATATTTGAATGTAATCAACCAAGGATTATTGCCCTGCAAGATCCCCATTCAATTATCGAGTACCCTGTATATTTCTACCCAATTTTCCATTGGAAGGTATTTGAGTAGTTGTAGAATAAGTATTCTCAAGTTGTAATTTCATAATATTTGTACTCATTTACCCAAACTGTATTAAAATTTCGCAGTTGTTCGAATGAATAACAGAAAAACTATAGTTGTTCAGTTAAAAGTATACCTAATCTTTCAATTTTGCTCATTGTTCAGTTACAGAAAACGATGGACTTCAAAATGGACGGAAACATATGAGAAACGCTATTTTGTTCGCTCCCTTCTCTTGAATTACTGACAACCCTGTTTGAGTTATCACACCAGGAAAATAAACTCGTATAATGAAAAATTCAATTACTGTTATAAACCAGTAACCACTGCGGTTATTGCTGAAATTTTTAATGTTCGTTTTGATTATCACATAAATTTTGGATTATTACCTCGCACAGATTTTCATTTAATGAAATATCAAAGATTTTATTTTCAAAAAGAAGTATGACGATGTATTTGTTTTTTTTTATTCACGAATAACCGCATCAATCTTATGGTTGTTAGCGACGGATTTTGTTGATTATAAATACATATTTGGTTATGTTACAATTTCTCAATGGGGTTCAATTATGTTTTTCACTTCATGTTGTCTTAGAATTTCCTTCAACTTCTGGGTTATGTGAATTTTCGGAGACAAAGTTATTTTTCTTGTATCGTTTGAAGTAATTGTCCTTTATGTCTTTGTGTAGGCTTCTTCCACTTTCTCTTTGGCATTGATTTATTTGTATTCAGTTTGGATGAAAGTGTTGCCGTTTTTTACTTCAGGACAGAGGTAGTGCCGCTTTTGATCATACTGCTTGAGACGATTGCATATGGAAAACTTTTAAAAACCTTTTCAATTTTATTTTATGGAGCGGATTCGACGAATAGTTCAGAACAAATCATCTGTTTTTCAATATGTTGGAAAATCACACAGGGTTAGCCGGTTTTACTTTTAAAAAAATATTGATCGAACCTGTCAATTTTCATTTCGAAGGTTTTTCTTTAATCACAGCAGTATGAGATCCAAGATTTAAAGCGGAATTCGATAAGGGGTCAAAACATACTTCTTTTGGAAGGTGGTATATTCTGTTGAAAGTAAACTTTTATTTAGAACAAAGTACCATCCCTCAGCATTTGTATGAACGCGATAAAATGAAAAACTAATGAACCGATTTTCATACGGTTTCCGCCGATGTATTGAGTGTGTCGCATGGCTCTTTTCTGAATGAAATCCAGCAGCTTCAGGGTGTGCTTATGAGCGGAGCTCCATACGTGAGAACAACAGTCTAAAGATGGTCCGATCTGAGCTTTATAAAGCATCAAAAGTAGCTGAGGTGTGCTGAGCAGTGTTCCGTGCTTTTGAGTAGCAGCCTTTGTAATTCCAGCGACATGATTGTGCCAAGACATATTGGTGTCTTTTTTAACCCC
>WOGR01007934.1:0-12107 GCA_015342045.1 Leptinotarsa lineolata | reverse complement strand
TGTTCAAATAATCAAATACCTCGGTTTCATGATTGATAACACATTGAACTTCAAAGATCACTTCCAATATGTACAAAGTACCTTTCTACTTCAATCAGTTCAACACATACATTAGTGAAATTCATTATTATCCAACACGTAGCAATACTAATCTATATGTTTCTCGTACACACATTTCATCGTGGTTTGCTAGAATTTAAAAAGCTTCCAATAGAGGTCAAACAGTCTTGTTCGGTGAGAAAATTCAAGGATGCTTTGATTGAATATATTAAATCAAAATACTGAATATCGATAGTTTCTAACAGTGTTGGCACTTTAAATTATTACTGTGACACATATATTGCATACTTGTACAAATATTTGTTTGTTCCATTTATTTTTTTGCTTTTTGTTGTCAAATGTATATTTATTCATATTTGTATTCATTATGGTTAAAAAGAAAAATCTCTGTTTATAGAAAGATAAATCATATCAAGTAATTTACTTGTATAAATATTCAGTTATAGTTCATTTTATAATTTAGAATTTGAGTATGATTTGTAGACAATTTCTTATATGAATATTAGGTTTCCTATTTCAATAAACAATTTCATTTCAATTTCAACAACTTCAAGGTACTGAATGATTGTTGTTGCAGCATGTGCACGAGCATTATCATGCATTAGCACGAAATTGTCATAACCAATGAAGCCGCCTTAAGGTAAAACATGCTCTTCCAAGATGTTGCGTATGTACCAGTCAGCATTCACTCCTAAATTCACCCTATAAGCCGGTACGACTGTCCCAACTAATGCCACCCCGCAACATAATGGAACTACCACCAAAGCTTCTGTATACTCGACCACGTCCATCTGGTTTCCATAACTATATTCTTGTTTCATCTGTGAAAATAATTTTTTCCCACTGATGTTTATTCCAGTTGACATAAGCTATTGCAAATTGTAACCGCCTAGATTTCTGACTTGGGAGAAGCCTAGGAACTCTGGCAGGTCGTTTTGGATTTACACCAGTTTTTTTGAGTTTTCTTATTACTGTTTGACACTTATGTTAACTTTTCTTGTACTTGACCAAGCCGCCTTTTGTACTCCCCAGTTTCATTGTATGGCTCCACAATACGAGAAACAGTGGATTGATGAATATGCAATCTCCGCGCAATATATTCTTGTCGGCATCCCTCATTGACTAAAGTTACAATTTCAACAGAAACTAATTCGCTTACTCAAATGCGGCATCTCACTAAGAAAACTACAGAATCAAGACATAAGACAAGAATCCCATAGCACTACAACTACTCTTGTTAACATAACGCAGGATTTATTCAATACAATTGATAAAAATGAATTGACGGATGGTACTATATGGTTACAGTTGGACATTTGATACAATGGACTATACATTTTTTCGTAAGAAAATTTCATATTTTGGATTCGATAAACACATCGTTGAGTTGTAAGAGAGTTACCTACAAATTGTATGTATAGATGCTAGATATTCAGATGCTTTATTAGTTAGTTTTGGAGTCTCTCAGGGATCAATTCTTGAAGCACTTTTGTTTGCAATATACATTTCAGATTTCCATGACATAATAAATGAATGCCGTTTACATCATTATGTACATGACACTCAGTTATACTACTCATTCAGTGAAAATCTGGACAATCTCTTGCACATGTCAGCCGCTCACAATCTGAAACTGAACACAAGCAAATTCCAACTTTTACTGATAGATACGAAACGCAAAAGGACTGAAATTGAAAGTCTAATCGATGTAGGTACGACTTGGTGATGATACACTTTCGATAATAAACGAAAGCAAAAACCTAGGACTGTGGTTAGACTATGACCTCAGATCCCACAAACATGTAAGTAAGATTTGTCAGAACACCTATAATATCTTACGGCAGCTGTACCGAAATAGGGACTTGATAACATCTAGGCTAAAACTGAAGCTTTGCGAAGCACTGATATTATCCAGAGTCTCAAACTGTGATCTCAATACAATCGGACATGAAATGCCTTCAGAAAATTCAGAACAACTGTATGCAGTTCTCTTATGGTGTAAGAAAAGTTGACCACATCTCAGCTAAATTTGAGGAGTCGACTGGCTCAGACTGATTAAAATTAGGCAACTCCACCTTCTTGTTACAATTCATAAATTTATCTCTCCAAAAAAACCCACTATTTATTTGAAAGATACGCAAAATTTGAAACCAGAAATTGTGGTAAATTTATCATCCCCAAACACTCCACAGCTTATTTCACTCGAAGTTTCATATATAATGAACTTTCCAGTGAGTCCAGAGAGACACTACACTAACTTCAAGAAAAAACTGAAACTGCACTTGAAATTACCCGGATAGTTGAATTATATACCACTAATGCTTTCTTTTGTGATATGTTTTTGCAGTTTTTTTCTTGTTTTTCTGTCTACTATTTTATTTTTCTCTTTTTATTTTTTTTTAACTTTCAAATATTCTTTTATAAGTCAACTTTTTAAATGTCTATGTATATTTGTGTCTTTTTAACTAGGTTAAGTTGAAAAACAGCTCAAGCTGTACTTCGCCTTTAATCGTTATTTTTGTCTTTGTATGGTATTATTCTTGTCGATGAATAAAGCCGATTATTATTACTATAAAGTACTCGAAATATCATTCTGACAACAATAAAGAAAACAATAGACATTAATAATGGCAAAGGCACACTATTCAAAGTTTGTAATTTGTACCATTATTTTGCTTATTCAGCTATAGCACCCTGTACAAATGCAGTCCCGTCGACTACTCAATACATTCGGTTCAAACTTCACTCTCTTTTTATCGAAACAACACTAGAAATTATATCATTCTATTGTTACTCCAAGCATGTTCGAATAAATATCCATGAAGGGGCTAAAGTGATTCAATCAGTTCACCATAATTGATGTACACCACTTATTGCAGAACTATTTTTAAACTATGACAAACTACTTCTAAGACTGAAAAATTGTTATTCGTTAGTAATATTCAATCATTAACACTGTAATGAATGAATAACAGAGTAAATATTTTCGTGACTATATAATACTAAACATAACGAATAATCAAGGTTTACTGTTCAGATTATAGATCATGGTGAGTCAAAATACCATCTTTCTCAAACTTTTTTTGAATCATTCCGCTGCACAGATAAAGACGCTTTCACATACAAAATTTTATAGGGGTCATCTTTGTGTTGCCAAACAGAGGAGAAGGTATGTACGTATTCACTTTGAACATTCAATATAAACCATAATTCAGATGTGTTCAGTTGGTATGAGAATTTCAGATAAGGGCTAAAAGTAGATTTTGATATATTCTTAAAATTTTCCGCAATTTTAATATTTCGGTAATACTGTACTGTTGTGGAGAAAAGATGAGTATATTGAGAGAATTTTTATTTTTGGTGTTCCTTTGAAAACTTACGAGAAGAATATCTAGAGATCTAATTTTATCGATTTATTTGAAACTTCCTGAGGGTTTACCTAACTTGCACCAACTGACCTAACAATCTAACAGCTTGGTACTCTTCAGAGAATTTCAAGTGAGTAAAGATGGCATGTAATACTTCAAACTCGAAAACAATTCGAAAATATTCCTGAACATAACTGAGAAAAATGATCTTAAAAAATAAAACAAATGAAAAATACTACATCGAATGATAGAGGAGTGGATGACTACGATGTTCGTTACTCCAATATTTAAGAAATGCATATGATAACTATCGAGGAATAAGTTTACTCTCCAGTGTATATAAATTATTTGAATTGAATATTATGAATCAACTGATATAATTTTTAACAGCAAATCACTTTCCATCATCGAATCAGCATGGTTTCACAAATAATCGTAGTACCTACTGAAAGTGCGCTATATGATTTCAATGAACATTTAATAGCTTCCCTTGACTGAAAATTTCAAATATGCGGTTTATTCATTGATTTCTCAAAAGTATTCGATTTTGTAGATCACGAGTTATTAATTTTGAAAATGAAAAGCCTTGGAGTGCGGGGACTTGCTCAAGATTTGATAGTCATATCTTCAAAATAGGAAACAAGTCACTGTATAAAGTGTGGAATGTCAATCAATAACAATAAAACAGGATTTTCCTCAGGGATCCATACTGGGACCACTTTTCTTTTTAATGTATGCTAACGATTTAATAACGTATCTTCATGACCTTTCGATTGTATATATAGTTGCATATGCAGACGACACTAACATTTTGATTAAAGCAAACAATCCTATAGTACTTCCAGAAATAACTGAATTGGTCTATGATAAAGTAATTACATGGGCTACTAAAAATCATCTACCACTCAACATCAATAAAACAGTGTTAATGAAATATTCGTTAGGTAATATGAATGGCATTCTTAGTATATTTAAATATAATGATCTGGAAGTTACATCATGTTCTACAACAAAAATGCTTGATCTCACTGTAGATCACACGTGGAATCCACATATTAATCTACTCTGCGATAAATTGAAAAAAAATTGTTACGCAATAAGATTCATGCGAAATTACTGGAGCAAAGAAGTTTTGCTTAGTCTTTACTATGTGACCATAAATTGTTATCTAAGATACGTATTTCTAAACTGGGGAACGGGATTTTCTGCAAAAATTATGCTATTAGAATCATTGATGATCTAGAATGGCGACAGTCATGTAGAGATTCCGTCAAGAAATTGAAAATTCTTATTCTTACTTTTGTGGTTACAACAATTAATAAAACTTGGTATAATTTGTAAAATATCAGTTTTTCGTATAGTATACTTCTGATAAAAAATGTGGTAAAATGTTGAAACATTTCATACAAATGAAAAAATACAGGGTGTTCCATTTAAAAAAGTTGAATTGAGTCTGTTTGAAGATGAATGAAACTTGACCGGTTCTACAGAGCACCCTATATATTGTCTCCGAAAGTTGAGATTTCAGAAATTATCACAGTGATGTTGACTAACTATTCCTAAAATAATTCCAATAATTTGCTGAAGACATGCGGGTGGTGAATTAAAAAATTATTGTCTGCAAAAGAGTTTTTCTTGGAATAACTTGGCGATGCCGCAATGGAAATTCGAAAAAAAAAATTCCTTAGAGAGCTTAAAAAAGTGAGATTGAATGACGTATTGATATACTGGGTGTTCTATTTTTAAAAAAATATAACTTTGGTTGGCCACGCTCGACTGAAACACCCAGTATACGATAAAATGATTTTGAAAGATAATATTTATCGATATGACTGCAAAAAAATGAGCAGTTTGAAAAATTGTTTCCCCTGATAGCCGAGGTAATCTTGTTGACTCACCCTGCGTATGATAGAGAAAAAAACTTTCTGCTAAGATTTTCATTTGTTACGAACGGTTTCGGTTTATTGAACCATTCGCAAGTAAACTGACGAAGTTTGACAAACAAATCCTTGTACAGGGTGTCAATTTGAAAACTTTCCACCCTTCATATCTTCCTTGCAGTAAATAGAAATAGAATCGAAAGACAGGTCAATTTTATTTTCAAGGGGAAGACTTCCAAAGAGTATTTGTAGCCCTCATGGTTGAACCCCCTATGAGGGGTAGATGTTACCCTTAGAATTTTAAATGGGAAGGGGTGTCAAGTGGCATATCATTTTGAATGGCGTTCAATTCTGCTTCCAGTTATACCCTGACTTATCATTTTTGATGAACATTTTCCGAAAAATAGCGTTCAAAGTGATTATTAGTACGCATATACTGAGATGCATGATTTGACTAGAACTGGTAAGAATATTAGGTAGTACCGTTCCAACTCTTTATAAGGGGTAACATTGGTCATTAGCTCCTATTAATTTACATCAAAAAGTAGTCTAATAGTGAAACGTAGATGGTAGTAAAGTTGTGTTTAGTAAATGCTGGATTTTTAATTCACATCGCAGAAATTGTTCATTTAGCCGTCCTTTTTTGCTACTTCTAGTGTAAAAGGTTTTTGTTTTCAGGCAGAAAATTAGTTCGCAAATTAGAACGATGTGGTAGTATTGTGTACCTATACCTGTTGGGATGTTCAGGGATGGAAAGGTAACTTTATTTTATGAAAGCACCTTTTTCCTTCACCTGCAGTCCATCGCCAAAAAGCCAGGAAAATATCTTTGACATATTTACCATCGTCGTGAAAGTTTACATTATTTGATCAGAAGAATGTGGATATCTGACAGATATACAGGGTGTAACTGAATAAGTGTTAAACATTTAAGGAGGTGATCCTTATCGAAAAAAAGATAGGATCTTTTATATAGAGAAACTTCATTGGAGCATCCCTTGTTAAGATACAGCCCCTTGAAGGGGGACATAAAATTTGTATAACAATTTTTTTCACAAGCACTGAAAAATTTACAATATTGAAATTAACCTGACGTTTTGTACTACCAAATAGACACTTAGCCAGTAATTTATTTGGTTTACCCCATGGTTGTAAGGGGTGGAAAACACAACCCCTAAAATTTATTTCCAATTCAACTTTTTGTCTTATTATTTGTTTACCATTTGAAAATTTATTTCCGATAGCCTGTTTCATTCTAAACAAAAAAATGTCTCTTGTGTTTTTTGCCGCCCAAAATAAACCAGTTCGCAGCAAACAAATATTTTGCGAACAACTACAGAGATACATCGTCATAAATGATATCTGGATTTATTGTAATTTTGTAGTTAGTACCTGCATTAAACGATTGAAGGGTAATAAATAAAACTAATTTATTAATAACAAAACACACAACATGTAGAAATCATAGTAAATGTTCAATATGTCCACCTTCAGACATTACGCATGCGTCTAGACGTCGGCGCATTGAGTCACGTACTAACTTCCTCCAGGAGTATTGGAAGCACTTCTCTTAAAAATTGAACGTATGCCTTACCATTTAATCGAGGAGGTAGAAAATGAGGTCCAATCCCCATTAACTCCGAGCCACACGTTAAGAGAAAACTATTCTTTCCTCATTTGTGTATGCCATTTTAATAACAAGTGAATTATTGAAGTAACAACACACAGTTAGTATTAATTCAATTTCGAAAATTCACAAACTAACAGCGTCATACCAATTTAATTCTCACTATTGCTAATAGCGACCTACTAGATAGATTAGTTTCGTATTTTCGCATTTATGACGATGTATGTCTGTAGTTGTTCGTAAAATAATTTTTTGCCGCGAACTGGTTTATTTTGGGCAAAAAACCCAAGAGACATTTTTTGTTTGAAATGAAACAGGCTATGGGAAATGAATTTTTAAATGGTAAACAAATAATAAGACAAAAAGTTAAATTGGAAATAAATTTTAGGGGTTGCGTTTTCCACCCCTTACAACCATGGGGTAAACAAAATAAATAACTGACTGAGTGTCTTTTCAGTAGTACAGAACGTCAAGTTGATTTCAATATTGTAACTTTTTCAGTACTTGTGAAAAATATTGTTATACAAATTTTATGTACCTCCTTCAAGGGGCTGTATCTTAACAAGGGATGCTCCAATGAAGTTTCTTTATATGAAGGATCCTATCTTTTTTTCGATGAGGAATCACCTTCTCGAATGTTTTACACTTATTCAGTTATACCCTATACTTTTCTACTTAGTTTAAATGAAAATAGTAAATTATCATTACAATAATTGAATAAAATCCTTATTTCATGTTTTCCATCATGATAGTTTTATTTTATTGTTCTGTGAGATCTTACTGGCAACACTGTTGTGGTCAGGATATGTGATTTCTTTCGAGCACTTTCTGTCAAAATTCATCTGCGATGAATGATGTCTGACAACCTGTTGATCTTAATGCTGAATTCGCGTTTTCATGTTATCAAAGTAATCACCTCATTTCATCGTACAGTTTGTATTTGTAGACAAATGTTCTTGAATAATGTTATTCTCGATATTCATAAAGTTGGATCCTCTATGTCCCAGACGATTACTTCAATTGAAATGATAATTGTAGAGTTCTCGATGGAAAAACAATAAACGCATTGAAAGCTCTAACAGAAAAAAATTTCACAATATTTCTGCCTTCTACTGTTATAACCGATCCAACTATGTATTCCATGCTTCATCGAACATCTCGTTGATTCAGATTTGAAAATGAAACCTGTATGTACCCTAATATGCGTAACTTTCGTGGCGTTTTTTTCAATCACTTACAATTGAATTTACTATCTGAAGCAATATATATTTCTATCGTAGTACATATCATTCAGAGTACTTTCGAGCAGAATTTGATGCTCGAGAAAGCTATTGTGGTGGTTTTGTTGGCATTTTATACTGAGAATCAAAATAAATCTTATCTATTTTCTGAATATTCGCTTCGCTAAAATTAGCTAGGTTATGCGGATACAGGTTTTTACTGTATAACCAAAATGTCAGTTCTTTTTGCTGCAGCTCCATTTCTACTTTCAGATTTGACTACTATCAAAAGCATGCAAAAAGCCGTGAAAAAACTTTGAAGAGAAAAAAATATGATCAGCCTATAGAAATAACTAGTCTATAGAAAAATTATCATTGTGGTGCTCACTGGCAGCTAACTTAGTTTTATTTACCAATATTTATTTGAAATGAACTATTATGAATTTCAATAAACCCATTAATACTGTACACATCATTACTGGGAAATATTAATAATGAATTAACGCGGATTGTTTAATAGATTATTCAATCAGAGAACATGAAAGGGCTTTTTTCAGTGGCCCCATTATTTTCCCGAATTAAACAGGAAAATACAAATAATAATTCAGAATTCATGGAATTCAATATGGCCGTTGTTCCATAGTGATGCACGTTAATTGAAGAGTATGGATGTTGGTGATTACAGAGACGATAAAATATCAGATTTCAGAACGAATCTCAATTTGTTCCATGTACGTTCAAACAGGTCATGCGATATTTTTGTTCATTGGAAACAATAATTAATTGGTACTAACAGAACTCATGGATTTTCACATTCAGCGCACACTTGGACCTCGTGAATAGTAGTGAAAAATGAATACCCAAATGACCTGTAATGGTTTTTTTAGAGGGAATAGATTTCAAAAGAAACATGTGAGAGGTAAAATTGTTGGTAGTGTACTTTCTTCATTGGTTGATATGAGAATATCAACCAAATTTTGGGTTACACCAGGAATTTCATCTTCAGGAATTATATCAGCTTTTGGTGCTCAAAGCAAGAAAATTTCGGCCTTGTGAAATAACTTTGACTCAATTTACTTATTGACGAGAATGGAGCAGCGCTGAAGTCACTTATCTTCATATTTTGTTGGATGATTGTTGGATGATATAATTTCTCATCTTCTGTGACTTTCAAACGATTTGAAAATAGTTCAGAGACAATGATTGATGTGACTGATATCTTTGCCAGCAATTCTCCAGCACTAGTCCTGGTGCCGAAAGCAAGGAATTTACAGTAAAATGTGGCCTTATTTGAAAATATCAACCTATAGAACACTCTTGCACGTTTCCAATGCCAGCTCTTGGACTGTAAAGCTTTCACAAATCATTCAACAAAGTCAATCAATCAATTTATTCGGCATCAGAAAAAATACTTTGCAATCGTACGATGTATACAAAACTGAACTGAATTGAGTTAAATAAAAGGTAAATTCGTATGATTTCTCCTGATACAGTCCAAAATAAATGTAATCGTATACAATACAATACGATAAAATGTATACATCTTCATACAATAATAATCTTGCTTCTTCCAAAGTGGGGTAGAATAAAGCTGGTCGTATATGTCGCCTGTTTTGTGCTCTTTCTACCCCATTTCAGAAAGTATTAAATTTCTGAAAAAACATTTGTATATGCATATAACAGCAGTTGAACAGAATGAAAAATGTAAATGAAAACAAAGAATACAAATTATGATACAAATTTAGAAAACATAAATTATAATAAAAAACTGGTAATCATAAGGATAGTGATAATGCAGAGGAAGAGGTGGCGATCGGCGATGCAGAATTGTGAGTGAATCTTCAGATATTTTATTCTTTTTGAATGTTATCGGTTTTTCTGGAATGTGTTGCTTGAAGGTCGGTTTGAATTCACTTATTTTTCTTCATTTTTTTCAGGTATGTTGGAAAAAGGTGTACAGTTTGAGTCCAAAAAAGAAAACGAATATTTGTGTATGACTTTTTTTGTAGAGAGGAATATTGATATGCAAGTTTTTGACTGATCTTGTCATTTTGTGAGCGATAAAACTGAATTTCTGGGTATCATCCATATCAAACAGTGGTAGCTGTGTAAAGATCTAATGATGAGTATTTTGGTTTCCCGGTATTGCTGGTTGGTTGGGAAACATCTAGCTCTTTTAAATGTAATTAATGAGGTTTGATTTGTTTGTAGGCAATCGATAGCATTTTGCACAACAATACAATATTTGAGAATAGATTCTGCCAAGGAATTATATAAAATCAATATATTTTTCCGAGAGAGTATTCCTCTAAGAGTATTAGAATTAGAACATGAGAATTCTTATTTTTTTTATAATTCGAAAAATGTGTTCTTTCATAAGACCTCAAAATTCAATCGGAAAATTTCGATTTTCTAACGAAAATTTTGTTATTCATTAGTATCATGGTTGCTCAATTGGTGTTTTCCAAAAATAGCAGAGTTTGTGTTGAAATGAAATTGACATTCACCTGAGAAAATTCATGAAACGTGTAGTATTCGTGAAGATCATCATCTGAAATATTCTCATACGAATGCATCGATATCAGAACAAAACATCAATTATCAAATTGAAGAAATTTTATTATCTGAATAACAAGAAATTTCAGCAACTGAAAATTTGTCAGGAAGTACTAATGGTTCTACCAACAGAGACTTCAGAACTCTGACAATTTATAAGGACCATCTTGTTGAAGCTACATCTGTCAAATGACTGGTTATTCATTCAGTCTGTTTTGCCAAATCATCATGGATGGATATAGCATTCAATAATACGAGCAGATGATGAGAATGTTTTATGAAAATGAGTGTTTTGTGTGAGCAACGTACCGCGCGCTTCGCCCATTTACGGTCGCCATAATCGTCCTACCTAAGGGAGTCCACTGGTTCAGTGAACGATCAACCAACACCCGAACATCGAGAAAACGCAAGATCTGGCGAAAATATCGCCGCTGTATGTGAAAGTGCACAGAAGAATCCGAAGCAGTCGATTTCACGTCGCTCACAAGAACTCGGCCTTTCGCAGATCACAATTTGGCAAATTTTGCGTCCAGACTTGGGTCTGCACCCATACAAAATTCAACTGACACAGAAACTGAAGGTAAACGACCATACACAATGACGTGTGCTCGCTGAATTGGCTCTGGAGCAGTTGGCAACTGAACCTAATTTTCATCGAAAAATCATTTTTAGCGATGAGGCCCATTTCTGGATGAACGAGTACGTGAACAAACAAAACTGTCATACTTGGGTCGATACCAATCCACATGAGATCTGAAAGCGTCCAATACATTCAAAAAAAGTCACTGTTTGGTATGGATTTTGGGCTGACGGCGTCATCGGTCCATATCTCTTTGAGAACGAGGTTGGCCAGGCCATCACTGTCAACGGCAAGCAATATGAGCCATTCTTTTGGCATGAGTTGAATGATCTAGACACCAACGACACGTGGTTTTAACAGGACGGCGCTATGTGCCAAACATCTCATGCCTTGTTGGATACGATTCGAGGACATGGTTATTTCACGTGAAGGTGATATGAACTCGCCACCAAGATCGTACGACTTGACCCTGCTGGACATTTTTTGAAAGGTTTCCCCAATTCGCAGGTGTATCCGAAAATGCCACAAGCCACATCGGCCCTCAAAACCAACATAACCTATACCATAGATAAATAACAGCCTGATTTACTCGTATACGCCAGAGTAATGGAAAATTGGACATTTCGGATGTGCTTCACCCAAAGAAGCCATGGCGGAAATTCAAACGAATGAAAAATTTCCCAACAGTAATGACCTCTTCAAACGAGTAAAACGTCAAAGTCATTTCCAAAGCATTCTTGTGAAAAAAGCAAAATATTCGTAATAACTTCAACATGCATCGATTATCAAATAATCGACTTGAAGTTTTCAAGTCCAA
>WOGR01007933.1:0-12107 GCA_015342045.1 Leptinotarsa lineolata | reverse complement strand
AACTGCGATGTTCGGTGAAACGACTAATGATGAATGTATGAAGATAACATAATTTAACTAAAAAAACATGTATATTACAATTTGAAAATAATTACTATTATTCAATAAGTAGCAATTCTGGTATAGTCATCAGTTTTCATGTTATACATCAAATCAAAATAAAACACGTACTCTATATAAAATATAAATATATATTATAACAATAAGAAAATATCTGCGTTTTTCGTTATGGTATAAGTTATAAAGATAATGTCGATATGAATCAAATCAAAATAACAAACAACATCTGCAAAATTTTGAAAAAGTGGCAAAATGACGAAAAAAAGTGAACAACTTTTTAGCATAAATTATTTCGCTCTTTTTCACGTTTGTCCCCAGAAGCTACTTTCCAAAAAACCTTTAATGGAAAGGTATCTAGTGATAGCTCATTTGGAAGGTTTTTTGAACGTAAACAAGATGGATAGAAATACCATGGTGTAATGACCTAATCCCCCTTTAGGGGGATTAAGTCTTTACACCATCAAGAGTACCGTACCCTTTAGGGTACGGTACTCTTGATGGTGTAAAGACTTACTTTTAACACAATTATCATATAAAGTTTTTTGTACAACTGTCCTATTTTCATAATAAAATAGATAAATTCAATATTTCTACAAAAACACCTTTTGACATTTCTTGTCAGTTAATTATTTTCATGTTATGGCATTTGCCTTGAAGTGGCCGTGTCAGGTGACGCCGAATCACCTGGTTACCAACAAAAAGTATTGTTTACAGCTCACGCGTTTTACTTAAAGTAAACATTTGAAGTTCTTGCTGGTATTTAATGTCTTGCATAATGAAGAACAATAGTGAGGAATTGTGTGATCCTGGCGATATTAAAGAGGCTGCAAATAGAGCTTCAATTGAATTTTTACCAAAAAATCGGATCAGCGGTACGACATAGCATATTCTAATTTTCTTAGCTCCAGATGAAAAATATTTGATGATAATAGTTGCTACTATTTTCGGAATATATGAAGCCTGCCGACGTGAAGAGCTGTGCCATTTATTAATCGAAAATATTAAATTAATGGCTGATTTTTCAAATTCCAAATACAAAAACGAAAATAGGTCGTTCTTTTTGCATTGTTGGAAAAACTATTTTGATAAATACATTGCATTACGCCCTTCTGGTATCAATCATCGACATTTTTTTCTGAAGCACTCAAATTATAAATGCAGTGCCAACCCAGTTGGTATAAACACGTTTGGGAAAATTCCCTTTACCATTGCTGAGTTTCTGAACCTCCCGGAACCAAAGGAGTAAACAGGTCACTGCTTCTTTGCTAGTAGAATCAGGAGCAAATATAACGGTTATTAAGAATCACGGAGAATGGAAGTCTACAACAGTAGCTGAGGGCTGAGAGAATAATCCCAACTAGCTTCAGCGTTACAGCATTGTCCTCTTCACTTCAAGAATTAAATGTTAATGCCCATAAAATTCTCAACTCAACTAGTTCAAATATATTACAAGGTTCTTCAAAATCGCAAGGTATTAATATCAGCAGTTGTTCTAATTGTACTTTTCATATTAATGTTCATAAATAATAATAACAACAACAATCAATGTATATAATACATTTGTAACATAATTCGATTGTATCTATATGTATTGTTCATAATGAAACTTCCTTAAAAATTGAATAATTATGTTTTATTTTTTGCTATTTGGTCGAAAAAAATCGTGTTAAAAATACTTTCAACACTAGTATTGAAAATATTTTTAACACGTTACTTTGTAAACATCATCTTTTAATACCTTTGGCAACCATTAAAAATGTCACTTTCAATGACAGTTCTACAAAAAAGTTTTTTCTTTGTCATATATTCAATATGAATTTATGCAGCATAAATAGGTCATCAATCGAATGAGATTCTTGTTCTATTTTTCAACATGTGAACAAAATTGGGTCAATCTCGTTTCTCGCGTTGAGAGTTTTTGACAAAACAAAGTGAATCGATTTGAACAACAGGATCTCTATGCATCTTCTACGTAACAAATAATGGTCATTCCATACTACACTTCAGAGTTCTGAATTATGACAGTCATCTTATCAAATTTCCCAAGTGTCACTCATAGGTAATATGTCAAAGTAATTCAAAACGGAACCAGCACAGAACTCCAAATTCATTGGCGTTCCGCTCTGTCAAACTAAATAGCACAACACTAATAACAAATTGTTCCAATTTTCAATTACAGAAATAAATTACTCTCAATATCCCCACTAAATCTAGTGAATCCTGACAAAATGCCATTACTACAGTTTTACTGTTAGTGGTAACGACGTGGCTGCTGATCCAAAATCTTAACCATTTAATGAATAATTGATTTTATTCTGTGAAAATATTATATATTGTATTTCATTTTTCATCTCCGATATGTAGCGATTTGAATATTCCAGTACGCGGAGCATCAGAGAGAGCAACACCCAATTTGAGGTTAAAATTTCTGATTACGAAATAAAATGTACTTACAGATATAAAAAGCACACAATATACTCGTATTAGTTGTGAAAACAATTATTTGTGTAATGTAGAGGAATTGAAACCGTAGAAACTTTTCAGTTAACAACATTAATTGTCAAACGATATTAATAGGTCACCAACTGGTCTCAAAATCTAAAAAATGGGTACATATGTTACATATGTACCCAGTTCATGCCATCAGTCAAGCAAGAGCTCGTTATGGTATGTTCTTCTCTTTTCATCATACAAAAATGCTAAGCATATTCATTGATGACAAATTAAAATATGTCGTTCCAAAAAAAGGAACCATTCAGTAACAGACATATTTGAGGTCGAGAATACATATGATCAGCTTCCTACCGTTATAGATCCATTAATGATTAATTTCAAAAACAGTGATTTGGATTCTGATTTTGATTAGGGATGTATTCAAGCCAGAGCCATCGCTCGGCTCGAAAGCGAGCCAGAGTCAACTATTGATACCGAAAGTAACATTAGTTGTCTGGTTGTCTATCTCGTGGAATAAAATTCAAAGGTCGGAGCAGTATCTAGATAGGAAATTTATTTTTTTAAATTATCCTTTTCTGCAAATTTCATAATTTCAAAGGTGCGCGCATGCTCAGAAGAAACCTGTGTTACTGTAATCAAATTATACCAAAATTCGTAAAAAAAAATACTATCCACAAACATCAGATAAAAATAACAGAAAACACTAAACTATACAATGATAACTCGATTTCTCTAAACGTTTTTTGTCCCTCCTAAAAAATCGTACATTTTGGAGCTATTCGGTTTTCAACTTTTGGTATCGATATGTTTCCTTTTACATCTGACTGGAAAATTTCTTACCGATTTTCGTGTTTTTAATGTTGGGTATGGCAGGCCTACCGTAAGAATGTCTAGCCTACTTAACATCCCTAATTTTGATATCGATTGTAGTATAAGTGGTGGTGAATTTATAACAAACTAACAACTTTTCTAGCGCGCACGCCAATCATTTACTTTTTCACTAGTAGGTATACTATAATTTTTTACACTAGAATTCTGCATCCTTTCTCATATAGATATATTTTTTCTACTATAACACTATACTACACTTTTGATTATAAATTCACTTTCACTTCCCACATAGACCAGACTATTTCATCAGCGGATCGAATGTTGGGCTTTATTTTAAGGAATAGGTACCAGAGAGTTCAAGAATATTAATACAATTATAACACTGTTTAACGCCTATGTAAGGTCTAAACTAGAATACGGCGTGTTAATATGGTATTCAATTTACAATTGCTGCATACATCATATTGTTGCTGTTAAAAAAAATGTTTAAAATATCAAAGGGGCTCCACGAAGTTTAAAATTAATAGGTCAATTATTTATACCTTCTATCCCATTATTTATGTCAACGGAGATTGGGAAAAAAATTGTTAGTTAACAATCGAATAACTTTTTGAAAAATGGTGATAAAACTTTTTTCTCTACGAACTCGAAGTGTTAAGAAGATACTGGAATTTTTTCAAATTTCCAAAATGACATTTTATAAAAAAATTATTGTTTTTGATAAACCTCTTCAGCGGCAGCGCGCGCATGCCATAACAACCGCGCTGAACCCTATTTTCAAAGTCAAATCAAAATTATAAATAATGGAGATAGAGTTTCGGGGGTCGGGACTTTTTTATCGAAAATTTCCTCCTCTTTAACGAGCTTTTTTCAAAATTGCTTAAATGTATAATAACAATTGCAATTTTTTACCTGCACCGAAATCCTTCAAAAACATTTTTCTATAGGTGATTTGACTATATGAGCGATATTAATGATAGTTCTCAAAGTTTTATTCTAGAATGTATTCTCACTAGAACCTTTCAACTGTGATCCCTTTTACTTTGTCCCTTCTTGTGATATCTTCTATTTCTACTTATTGCCTCTAACTGTAGCAATTCTTTTTAACTAATTATACTGTTTTCCATACACCTTTGTTCATTTCCTGTAATTCGGTGAATGGCTGTAGGAAATAAAGGCTATCTATCTATCTATACGAACTTATACATATTATTATACAAATTGTTATATCTACTTTTGTAAAATACCTTTGAACATAAATATCAAATTAAGTAAGGTGTACTTGTCGTTAATACTCAAGGATTTGTACCTTACTGTGCTTAGAATATTAATTCGGTATATCCTTGAAGTTACTTTTATTCTGGGTGGTTCTCCATAAACAAAAAGACATTTTGCTGAAAGCTATTCTATGTTATGAGATTTTCATTTTCCATTGAAACAGCTGTTACCTCTATTTATATTATTTTAAATAACTCATGATTCTGAACTTACCTTTTCTTCAAATACGAAAACGTCACAATTCTCAGTTTCGCAACATAACCGCAAACATTCCTCCCTAGATCCCAAATCTATTTCGTTCAGATATTTTGCTCCCATATTTTGAGAATCTTGCGTTCTAATTATTTTATCTTTGTGTACATTGAAGTTATCAATGCAAGTTTGTAAATCTATTTCGGACCGTTTCACTCGGACTTTTTCTGAAAATCGTTCACTGCCCACAAGCGATATCAATATAAAAAAGGCTGAATAATTTATCACTACAAATAACATCTCGATGGTTTTTGGTATAAAATGTACAAAATTTTCTGTAGGAAAATGACTGAACTTATCAGCTGCGAATGGCAGATCGATAATAGGTAGTTTGCGTTTGCGCATCCTCTTGCAACGCTCTTCCTTGTAGACGCTTAGGAGACCGATAATGTGACTTCAAGGATATTCAAATTCAATTTAATCTTCCGGTTCCGAAAACAATAAAGATTGATTGAGCGACTTTTTTCTTTCAAAAAGCATATTGTATGAGAAAATTATATTTATTGCCAAAGTATTATCGATTAGAAACTCTGAACCAGGCTCATGATTCTTTCACAAAACCTGGAAAGTCAGAACGTAGGGAAAAACGGGGAAATTGCTGCCACTTGAGGAGAAACTTCATTAACTTTTCATGATACTTTGTCATGGTATTATTAATTGAGAGTTTAACTAGTCAACATAGAGAAGTATTGGCTTCCATTGCCTACTGGTGTATATTGAACCAGAGTATGGGGTAATGAGATTCACTGGGGCAATGGTAACCAGTACAAAATGCGCAAAAACATTATATGGTTACAAAATTCATATTATATATTATAATTAAGGTTTTTACTTATGAAATGACTCTATAAAACAAATATTTCCTGATACAAAAATCGCAGACATAATTTTTTGCAGAATCACTTCCTGACCAGTAAGCATATGCTCACTGACTACAGGCCCTGAATTCAAACAATGACTCATTTAATTTTCCTGATTAACAAATTATACACTTTTTGGAATCTTGAACTACTACTAATATCAGCACAGATATTATCGTCTTTGAAATATTTATCTGATGAGGCTGGTATCATCTTTGTATAGGCATTTTTCAGCTCATCACTGTTTTGTTTTCCTTATAGTTTTTCCTTTTCTACTGTGATTTTTTTCACCCTTTGTGTATCTGCACTTTGTGGTTTCGGTCAGGTCACCTCGGATTAGAGATATCGCTAAAATTACCGCGAAACAGCTTCAGCTGCCTGTATGACATCCGGGTCCAGTATACTGTACCCGAAGAAGCTGGTAATTACAGATTCAAAAAAGGAGGGTACTGAATGGTTTGGCAAATGCTGGTTATCCACATCAGTAGGCGTTTTTCCTTAAACTCACAGACTTTCTTCCCCTTCTTTGATATTCCCGACAGACTCGTTGTAGGCTCTTTCTTCGAGCTGCAAAGATCGCATTAGCACCAGTCTTCCACGCCACGGCTATAGCTGATCTGAAAGTACCTTTGTTGAACACGTTCCCGGGAATGGTTGATACCGAAAGTGTTCTCAGGTTCGCCTCCTATCGATTTGGTTCAGCATATCTTTGTATTGTTGGTAGCTGGAGAATCTTCATTGTTTCGTCGGAGTTCAACCACTTTTGATACGTTTCATCGACACGTTTCATCATTCCTAGCTTTCTATTATGGTTCATAAATCTAGTCTTCTTAAATACAATAGTTGTGGTATGCATTGGTTGACGAATTTCTCTTTCCTTCAGGATTGCAGGTTCTAAAATAGTTCCCTCGTTTCTAGAATTCACTTTCAACCTCATCGATCGCAGTACGCACTTCTTGCTGTCCACTTGTCATTGGAGAGCTTCATATTCTTTCTGAGACTTCTCTTAAGTGTGTGCAATTTGTTTCATCCATTTTCCTTCCTACATACGTTTATTCGAAACCTACAAATCTATTTGCAGCATTGCTGAATTGTAAATACGAGGGTGGTCTGAGAAGTTTCAGACATAACAAAGATACAAGGCATTTTATCAGATTTGTTTTATTTTTCATCATACTCTCCTTTCAACTCTACACACTGTTCCCAGCAAAGCTCCCATTTCTGTAACCCGTCCAAATAGTACTCGGCGATTTTCTCTGCAAAATAATTGTTCACGAAGGGGATTGCCTCTTCATTTCACAAAAATATCTGTCCTTTGAGTGCCATTTTTAGATGAGGGAACAAAAAGAAGTCGCTTGGGGCTAGATCTGATAAGTAAGGCGGATGGTACGTTGTCTTAGTGAAACGGGATTTTCTTTTTCTGCAAATGTAGCCGTTTTTCCGCAAGTTCTCCATTCAGCTTGTCAAGTAATGATGCGTAGTATGCTCCTGTAATGGTTTTTCCTTTTTGAAGATAAACGATCAGAATATATCCATGACTATCCCAAAAAAAGTCGCCATCACCAAGTTATATAAAAAAGTCATGCATAGGAGTATACTATATTTCCATTTGGCAATCCTTCATTCGTCTTTTGAATGTATTCATTGAACCACTATCATTCATTTCTTAATAATAATGATAATGCTGGCGCGCCCTTCCGAATGTATCGGGGCTTCGAGGGATAGGGCCTGACCAGCGCACACTACGGATATATTATTTATTATATATTATACATAAGTTAATTTATTCTATAGATATTTTGAAAATAAAAATTAGTGTGTTGAGAAAAAACAGAATGGTAGAACAATAATTCAGATGTGAAAGGATTATGGAGTTGTATACTAATAATTTAGACCACTGGCTCATATATGGGGAACATCTTCTTAAACAGTTGATTTTGTAAGCTGTTGTTTTGATAACTTGTACACGAATTTGTTTACCTTTCTTATATCACTGTCATTCAATCGTAAAAGTAGGTTTCCATTATTATGATCTCTATGATTCCCTAATAACATCCATTTTGTTTTATTTACGTTTACCTTTAGCAGATTTGCAGAGCAATAGCTATAATGGTGTATGCAAGTTTCATCTATGAATCTATAGTAATGAATCGGCGCCAAAACTCGGATTTAATGCACCCAAACTACGCCAACAGAGCGTTGGAAATGTTCATTCGAAGACGTTTTTGGTCTAACATGAGCAAACGCGGCACCCGAAGCGCGGACAGTTTTTTCATACATAACACGTTCTATTGAAATGTTGTTCATAACCTCTCCTATCTCTGTTACTTCAATTCGGCGGTGGTCTAGCATCATTTTATAAACTTTGGCGATGTTTTCGTAGGTAGTTGCTGTTTTTGGGCATTCCGAACGGTCATCATCTCCCAAGCTCTTACGGCCAAGTTTAAATTCAGCTGTCCAAAATTTCACTGTGGTGAATGGTGATGCAGATCCCCCATACACAGAATCCAACTCATTTTCGATTTGTGTAGGCGTATTGACTTTCAAAAACAAATATTTAATCATAGCTCGATACTCGATTTTGTCGATTTTTATAAAAACGTTCACATCAACTCACTCAAACGACTGTTACATAACAAATGCGCTCCAAAATGGCTGAAACTTTGGCGAGTAACTGTCAACAGATGAACAACGAAATTCACTAGCCTTTATTTACGAGTGTTGAGGTCGGAAACTTTTCAGACCACCCTCGTACTCCCAACTAGAAGGCAAATTGTGAATAACATTACATAGACGATTTATGAACAGTGTGTGTCACATCGAACTTCCATTAAGAGTGAAATTACCCACAAACATTTCTCGTAAAAGTTTTAGATATGAATGGGAGATATCAATTCGAGTTAAATTAATAGACGGACAGATGTGAAAACTGTTATTGAACAAAGCGTTCTGGAACCAAATATGTATTATTGATTAGATCATTAGTTTTCAGTGATCAAAAGTATTAAATATTTAAGAAGATGTCATTGTTTTTTTCATCAACTAGGTAGTTTACAACCAATTTACGACTGTAATGTCAAAGGGAGTTCATCCTTAATTTTTGGTCCCTGAATGCGAAAATGATAGTAAAAACTTCCTAATACGTATGGTTTTTGAGTTATGACTTTTTCCACAAAAATTCAATAAACACAACATTCCAAATTTGCTTTTCGTATAAAACAAGTTTAAAAGCCGTTCTGCTCCATAATGGTAACAAAAGAACATCTATTCCTCTTGCACATGCAGTTGCCATGAAAGAAACACACGAAAGTATGTCACTTATTCTAAATGGAATGATTTATAATACGTATAAGTGGCAAATATGTGGTGACCTAAAAGTCATAGGACTACTACCAGGTGTTCAGGGCGGATTTACGAAGTTTTGCTGTTTTCTTTGTCTTTCGAACAGTAGGGCAACGCAGAGCCATTATTAAGTAAAAGAATGGCCTCCGAGAGATAAATATATTCCAGGTCAAGCTAACGTGAAGAATATACCTCTAGTTGATCCCAAAAACGTTTTGTTACCTCCATTACACATTATACTGGGGTTTTTAGGGAACAAAAAGGTAGAAAATTACGAAACACTTGCAGAAGAATTATTTGAAAACTACTGCTGAATGGGATGTCGCATGCCTCTCTAAATCCATTTCTTGCACTCCCATTTGAATTTTTTCCCAGAAAATTTGGATGCCATCAGTGACGAACAAGGGAAAAGGTTCCACCAAGACATACTGACAACGGAGCAACGTTACCAAGGCAGATGGGATGCAGCAATGATGGAGGATTATGAGGGAAAACGATGAAACATATAAACGAAAGTCAACATTTGCAAGACGGTTATACACGAAACACTTCATTTGAATGTTTTTTCATGTGTATGTTTGTTATCCTCAAAATTTATTATTTCTTTCTTGTCTTGATCTTATATTTCCTTATAATATGTGAAAATTTTTGTATAAAATGAAAATAACAATGACTCAAATGCTATTCGAGATGGAAAATTTTTGATGTTGAATTCGCAATCGGGATGCTTTAAAATCTCATGTATTGCGATTATAATATCAGTCATGATTTTTTTTCTCGTTTTTTGTCAAGTGTTTTCATCGAAAAATAATTTTCTGCGATGGGGCCCATTTCTGGATGAATGGGTACGAGAACGAACAAATTTGCCGAGTTTGAGACGATACCAATCCATATGACATATGGGGGCGTCCAATGCATCTCGAAAAAGTCACTGTTTGGTGTGAAATTTGAGCTGGCGACGGCATTGGTCCATACTTCTTCGAGAGCAAAATGGGCCAGGCCATCACTGAATATCAAGCACGAGCGATTTGGGGCATGGTCATCTCACGTGGAGGTGATGTGGACTGGCCACCGATTTCGTGCGACTTGACCTCGGTAGACTTTTTCTTGTGGGGTTTTTTTAAGTTGCAGTTGTATGCGAATAAACCACATACGATAGCGGTCCTTAAAGCCAACATAACCTATGCCATTGGTCAAATTCAGTCTGATTTATGCGCCAGAGTCATGGAAAACTGGACGTTTCGGAGAAGCCATGGCGAACATTTGAACGATGTTATATTCCACACATATTGGTATCATTAAGTTTTTTGATTGAGTGAAACATTTTGATAATATCTCACACTCGCTTTGTTTTATTCACATTCAACGTTATAATGCGCTCAACGAAAGATCCTATAGAAAGATAGTATTCTATCATTTATATCAATAAAAAGCTCTGGTTACTCATTGAAACTTGCTTGGTTACTGCCATTTCATTATGTTATTATCTTTATTATTCGTCGAACTGATTCATAAAGGCCAACAATTTTTTGTTGTTCGAGTTATTGAATATCTTAAAATCGAAGAAGCAGTTTCACCCTCTTCTCACTGTGATTAACCGATAAAATCGCCAGTTGTTTAACCAGCCGGTTCCCCTGGTATATTTCCCACCGCCTAGGATTCCACAACAAGAAAACCTGTCTTTCATTGACCAGATTTGTCCCAGTGCCCTCGTGACGACTCAAAAAACCAATAAGGCCCGCAGCGCCATCTCTTAGCGCCCATCGATAACTTCGATGTAACGACCACACCTCGAAGAGTCCTTTTTACGGAGAGTCGGGACGAAAAAGGACGGTCTGTCGCTTCGCCCCCAGGGGGTGAGACTCTCTTCTCAGTCTGTTGAGTTTCGTTTTTTTTTTCACCCGGAGCTTTATCCCGCAATTCTCCCGAGGAAGAGCTTTCGCGCTGTCGTGTAATAGGCAGAGTGGGGAAGGAGACGGATATTTTCGAATTTCGGAGAAGCGTTGTAGATATTTATCTAAAGTAGCTTCTCGGACTCGAGTGGCAGAATGTTTGTTAACTGAGGTTTTTTGATGCGCTTTTTATTTACGCTGAGGAGATGAATTTGTTATATTCAGATTCGTTTGGAGTGGATCGACGTTGTAGAATGGAAATTCGTGGTTGACGCTAGGAACTAGTCTCAACTTTGAACCCAACTAAAATTCAGTGTTTATATGAAAGTAGTTGTTTCGATAGAAGTTTTTCTTCTAGTTTGTGTCAGAAAAGTTACTTCTCTGCATGATCTATACATATTTGTTAATAGTTAGTTCATTTTGAAATTACGTGCTTTCGTTGGAAGATTTCCACATTTTTTCGTGAGAAGATGTAGAATTAGAAATCCGAAATATTATCTTCATCTCTAATGAACAATATTAGGCTACAACGATGATGATGAAATTCCATAACAGCCACTTGAATTTGTAGTCTCTGCTTTCTCAATTACAGTTTTATGCACATTTTCCATTTCACTATCGCCACATGTATTTTCAGGTTAAATCCGCTTATCAGAATCATATGTTTTACATCTTCTTCAAATTTATTTAATTCTTTTTTTTTATTCCTTCTTCATATGTATCTACTATTATCTTGTCTAATATAAAACCAATAAAGTGTATGAAAGCCAAATGTAATAAATTCATTATTTTGGTTACTGTACATATTTAAAAAAAACCGAAACACGTCAAATTTAAATAAAAATTTGACATACTTCAACGTGAAAGTGTCACCCCTATCTTCAAGGCCCTTCGAATGACAGGTACTCACAAAACTTATTGCAATATACTCAGTTTGCCAATTCCAACGGGTACGATAGGTTGCCTTTTATGTTTCAAGATTAGAGAACATAAACAAATATTAATCATCGAAAATAACTTTATTGTTTTTCAAAATATTCCCCATGAAGATCTATACACTTTTGCATGCGTTTGAACCAATTGTCGAAGCACTTTTGCCACTCTGATTGAAGTATCTCCAAAACATGCATTCTGAATG
>WOGR01007932.1:0-12108 GCA_015342045.1 Leptinotarsa lineolata | reverse complement strand
TTATCTCATTGCATTCACCATAAATGATTATTAAATTCAGGAAATCTTCATTAGAATACCCCAAACGAGACATTTTGCACACATACGAAATACGCGTCAATTATATCGCATCAAATTTTGACATATTTGTTGTAACTTCATTTGTTTTCAAAGCTTTTTTGGTTTGATTTTGCTTCGAATGATTTACATTTCAAATGTTTCCCAAAATCAGATATATCTTGCCAGGGGTGTATTTTAGGTATAGGACATTCTTCATGAAGTTGATATTTTTTTCTCCGTAGTATCCAAAAATAATAGAATAGTGTATGGCTTCCATTCGAAAAAATCGTGTTTCATCAGTTTTCTCGATGTTATGTTTTAGGTGAGAATTTCGACCACCCTTTGAATTGTTTTCGAAAATTCGTTGGGCCTGCTCCTGACTTGATGCTCAAGGTGTGATTCTGTGAAATTTCACATTTTTATCTGTAACTGTCTATGAGTTATGATTTTTTTGGAGTGGTGCTGTAAGTGTCAAATTTTTCAGAGAAAAATTAGTATCTCGAAAACCAACAAATTTGGGTATAGGCATTGTAATACAAAGTGGGCCTAAAATGTGCTGAGAAATCCAAAAATGTAATAAAATACAGGGTGTTCAATTTGAAATATGAAAGTTGCCCCCAACTTCCGATATAACGGAAAGAGACCGGAAGTTGAAAATATTTTAGTTGAGAAGGCCATTTATTAAACCCACTTCCACAAAATTTCGAATTTTCATTTCAAATCGTTCTCTATATATTCCTAACTAAAGCTTGTTGTGAAAGACCCTGTATATAGATAACTCAAAAACTAAAGAATGTTCAGAATATGGAGTGTACTCCAGATCACCAAGCCTAAAAATCAGGTAGGGAATGGAAAAAATACCAGCGTGGTTCAAACAGAACTGGCTGGTATCTCAGTCGCCGCAAAGAGATATCCAGCAAAGGAATTTCTGGCAAGAACATAATAATAAGCTGCACTGATAGTAGAAAAGCCCTATTAGCCTTGAACAGACAACGTGTTATCTTAGGGCTAGTACTAGAGTGCCACCAAGACTTAGAAAATGCCTCGGTAGATAATAATATTACCTCGAAATGGGTTAACGGGCACGATAGGAGTAAAGGTAATCGCATTACCGAGTCTTTAGCCAGGAAAGCGGCTGGACTAAGAATTTTAAGATCCAGTGACCCTGGGAAGCTGGTGCCGAAGAAATATCTGGCGATGACCAGGAAAAACCTACGTTTAACAGTTGAATTTCTGACTGGCCACTGTCAACTAGGTAAAAACCTCTATACTTTGTGGCTGGTAGACACACCTCTATGCAGGATGTGTGAGCAGGAAGATGGAACTGTCAGGCATGGCGAGTGTCCGGAGTTATCGTCAATAAGAGAGTCTTGGCTAGACCTGCCGATATTGAGCAAATGTCTCCCAGTGACCTGTACACCTTCCTGGAAAGGACATGATTGGCGATGACCTAGGAGGACAACTCCTTGGGAGGATGTACAATAGGTCACATGTGACTCAAGTGATGTGGGCCTACACTCACACTCCCTTCTCTACAGATGCAGATGTATTTTTGTTCAAATTGAAAGGGGGTATATATTAAGGAGTGATTAATTTTTGAGAAAGAAAGTTTTTGACTTTTCATTAGTCTATCTTGAGACAATAAAATGTGAGAATCTTCCAAAGAAAGGAAGGAAGCAATTTATTTCAAAAGAAGTAATTTTATACATAGATGTGTATTTCTGAACATCGCTCAGATATCCAAACTTTAAATTTTTTCAAGAACCATGAATGTTCTCATTCATATTTCAAGTGTTTCGTTCCTGTTCTTTTTTATCACCCAAATTGCTATTCGAAGACACCAGGGATCTGTGAGGGTTTTTGGAAAGCCAAAGCAGTTAAATTTTCATCTTAATTTCTGTTACTTTGATTTAATGATCCATTTCATCCATTCGAGATTTTTATAATAAATGCAAGATTGGTAGCCTCAAAAATTCGTCATAGTAGTTACAGAAAAGTATTTTTTTCTCCCGTAATTTGGTTGCCTATGACCCAAAAAAATAACTGTAGGAAAAATATATGAGAAACTGAATGTATCTTGATATACTGTATTGAAAACAAGTCATAGATTCTCTATCATTGTTTCTTTGTACTCAGTTCTGAAGTCGTCGACCTTTTGTAACCGAAATAAATGAAAAAATTCACTTAAAATAACAAAATCAATTTCTGTCTTTACTATTACACAATTTATTCAATCCATCATTATTATAAGTATCGTTAGCACACAGGCAAGCGCTTGAACTATTAATATAGGTTTAAAGTCGATGTCCCGTTTCGTCCCCAAACCCCTGATCAATTATAATTATAACAGTCATCCATTAATTTTCCGCTAATCTTCCGAGATTCAGGCTAAAGATTTGTATTAATAATTAAGCTAATGGTATTGTATCAGTGGTGCATGCATATTATGTTACATAAAGGTTTTTTCCGGATTTAATTCAGTTCCATCAAATCAAATCAATTTTCTCATTTGGCCTGTATAAAAATGAAGTGTGACAGAAAATAGAATATGAACATTGAGGACAGCTATAGACAAATGAGTTTTTTTCCAGATGATAACAAATTGAGTTGCTGAGGGAAGTCTTCTTTGCGTCAGTCACTTTTGATCGTTATAGAACCGGTTCGATAGTATTACAGTAATGAAATCAAATTTGTTGGGTCGTAGAAACTTTCACTGTGAGAGTTGTAACAATATAGTGATATGAACATTTTCTAGAGTATCACAAAATTTATTCATAGTCATACAACAAAAATATTAGACGTCTGGAATAAAGATAAGCCATGCGTTTCTGCTCGAACCAATGAAAAAAGACAAATGATGACTGAGACAGGAAAAGATTTGAGTTGACGAAACAGTTTTCCGTTCAGTAGAACCCTTGAACAAAAATGGTTCTCGAAAACTAGCTGATATATATTTCCAGAAAGTTTATCCGTCATTACAGGTATTTCAAAGTGAAAATGAGCTCAACAATCAAGTAATTCATGTATGGAATTTATGAACAGTTAGATGCATGTGTTATATTGGTAACCAAGATAATTATCGTGTACAGCAAATACTTCCCAGAGAGTGGATTTTAGAACCCCGACTGCTATTACAATTAATGTAACACTCCTAATAATGGATGATTCATTTGGCGCTTCATATCTTTAAATTTTAATGAAACAAAGTGTGTATGAGATATCGAAATTTTTTATTCGTTTGAAAGTCCTATTGATGCCATTATGTATAGAATGTATCATCGTTCAAATGTCCGCCACGGCTTCTCTGGGTGGAGCGCATCCGAATTTATGTGCCAAAGTCACTTTCCGTGAATTTGGCACATAATTCAGAATGAATTTGACCGATGGCATAAGTTATGTTGGCTTTGAGGCCCGCTGTGGTGGATTATTTGCATACACCTGCGACTCAAGAAAACCCCACAAAAAAAGGCTAACGGGGTCAAATCGTACGATCTCGGCAGCTGGTTCACATCACTTACACGTGAGATGACCATGTCCCAAATTCGACAATTTTGTACCCATTTATCCAGCGACGCTAATTCGACTGCCTTGGATTCTCCTGCACACTCTCACAGACAGCGGTGATTTTTTCGGCAGATCTTGGGTTTAGTCGACGGACGAGTGATGGTTGATCCTTAATTGAACCACCACCTTGAAAATAATCTTCTCGGTAGGATGATTATGGCGACCGTAAAATGAGCAAGCGCGCGGTACGTTGCCCGAAGAGAACACCCATTCTGATGAAACAATTTTATTATTTGCACGTGTTTCTGATTGCTATATCCGTCCATGGTGTTTTGGTAAAAGAAACTGAATAATTGACAACTTATTTGACATATGTAGCTTCAACATGATGACCGTTATCAATTGTCATAGTTCGAAATCCCTGTTGAAAGACCCGTCAGTTAACCTTTGTCATCGCAGCCAACACTCAAACCACTAATGGTGTCTGCCGCAGTAGCAGACGAAACGGTTTGCCAGCCCGGATTTTTTTTCTTTGATCTCACTCCTAATGAATCAAAGTGAAATGTCTGAAAATATTCGATAAAGCAGATAAATGAATGAACGAAATCAAATAAAAAAATATACATTCAAAATAAATAGGTATCTTTTTCATATATCCGGGTAGTTATATGAAGATATTATTGAATTAATAAAAAATCATTCGGTTGATATTTTCTTTTGGAACGTGGCCCTAATGACAACCACAAAATCTACCTCTATTGGAAATATGACAGTCTCGTTTTTGTTTCAGCTGACATCAATGATAAAGTAACTTCGGAACTTCAAGCACTGAAAGCTTCCAAAATAATTCGTGACTGGAGATCGAAAGTGCTAGGGGGAGGACGAATAAGCCATGATCCGGAAACTAAACAAATTAAAGTATACGGATATTCACAGGTGAGATCACTGAGACATGTCGCTTGGCTTTCGGTATTTTATAGTACTCTCCGTAAGCCCATGCTGAAATTTTAGGGAGGTCAGTCGAAACCTCTCAAAAATGAATGATTTTAAGTACTGAAATAAAAAATTAATTTCAGCCTAATGCAATCAGTTGAAAATGGTGCACGTGAAAACTCAACTCAGGAGCGGGTTATTTATTCAAAAAGTCCTGTACGGCTTTTATGAAATAAATTCTGTGTATTAACAACGGTCATTTGTTTTGTCATGTCGTAGAAATTAGTCAATATATGTGATGGTGAACGTTCAATCAACTCCCTACCCTAGGCATATAAGGGTGGTAATTTGACTAAATTATTCCACTACATTTTGATAGAATAGTGACTTTTGTAAACATGCCGTATATCTTGTATGATGGAGAATGTGAAAACTGAAAACTGAATTTTTGCTCCAGGGTAACTGTTTCGATCGAAAATCACTGTACGGCATTAGTATATTCATAAACTATGCAATATATCATGCTGACAAATGCCGTTAAAAATTAGTGGAACTGAGGAACTACACTCTAATTCGAAATAAGTCAACAAAAAATGAAAGTATTATTATACCTACCTCATTTGATAGGTCTTTTAATTCTTTAACCGAGATTTTTTTTCAATCAGACAAGCCCATCCTGGATAATTATGAGTTTCATATTCAATCAGCTAAAAATTCGGGATGAAACATTCGTCCTCGCAATCAATTCACACATCACTGATATTGTCTGCCTCAGTAGCAGATGAAACGTTTGGTACTTCAGCATCTATTCATTAGAAACGTTCAATTCTTCATGACTCTGGCGCATAAATCAGGCTGAATTTGACCGATGGCATGGGTTATTTTGGTGGTTCGTGGCTTATCCGCATACAACTGCATAAACTCCACAAAAAAAGTCTAACGGGGTTTAACTCCACGATCTTGGTGGCCAGTTCACATCTTCTTCACATGATCTGTGTTATTGATGACTTGTTTATTTTGTGGGCCTCATCGCTGAAGGTGATTTTTTTATGAAAATTAGGGTCAGTTGCCAACTGTTCCAGAGCCCATTAAGTGAACACACGTCGTTTTCCATGGTCATTTACCTTCAGTTCTTGAGTCAGTTGAATTCTTTACGGGTGCATGTTCAAGTCATGACGCAAAATTCGCCAAGTTGTGGTCTGCCAAAGGCCGAGTTCTAATGACCGACGCGAAATCGACTTCCTTGGCGGTGATGTTTTCGGCAGATCTTGCGTTTCGTCGACGTATGGGTGTTAGTAACAGTGAACTCAATTACATTTACCACATTGCGACCTTAAAATGGGCGAAGCGCACGCCCAAACAGAACATCCATATCGATGAAACAATTTTATTATTTGCACATGTTGTTGTTATATCCGTCCATGGTAATATGGCAGAACAGATTGAATGAATGACAACTGATTTGACAGATGTAGCTTCAACAAGATGTTAGAAGACACTATAGTTTTATATCATCTTCAGAATCTGAATATCATCATTTCAAAATTATTCAAGACTCTTCAGTTTATCCCAATGAATTTTCAAAATATTTGTCATTCACATTATTATTAGTGAGGGGCTGATACGACATTGCAACAGAAAAATATATAGACTTATATGCTCCGCTACCCATGAAAAATCAGGTTGGATTGCTTTGAATCGACCAAGTAGGGCATAAATTATAATTCTTTCGATGTGAAATCATTGTTTTGCTTGCTGGACAGAAGTGAATCATATGATCGTTGTCCCATCAGGAATGAGTCATGCTACATGCAAAGATACGTTACAACTACCTAGGGTAGTTGAGCGTTCGAATAATAGCCAGTCATGGAGGAATATAATTCGAGTGATTTAAAAAAATTTTTCAGTTCATGTTTACAGTCAAATTGAATTCCATTGTAATGTCTTTCTCGAGAATAAGAATGAAAATTGAGAAACCTTTCTTGAAGTAACCCTCAGAATTCTTCGTAAGGTGTGTTAGAATTCAGTTTAGTTTATTGTGACTGACAAATTGACTGAATAATGAAGGGTATAACTTTCATCGCTCAGGAATTGTTGATTGACGTCAACGGCGAAACAGATTTGCTCAGGAGGGCAATAACGATTTATGGGTATATGGTTATGACATCAAAACCAAAGTCCAGTTGTCCCAATGGAAGAGCCTAGGAGAGCAAAGACCAAAAAAGTACGTCTAATTCTATCAAATGTCAAGGTTTTGCTCACCGTTTTTTTCGATAACTGTGGCGTAGTGCATCAGGAGTTCTTGCCACATGGTCGTACGGTTAATAAGGAGTATTAAGTATCTTGAAGTCATGCACCGCTTGCGAAAAGGAGGACGAAGAAAACGTCCGAAATTGTGGAAAACAATTCATGCCTTTTGCATTACGATAATGCACCTGCTCCCTCGTCATTGCTTGTTCCTAATTGTTTGGCGAAAAACAACATCCTAATCCTGCCTCAGCCACCATATTCACCGGATTTGGCTCCCTACGACTATTTTCTGTTACCAAGATGAAAGTAATTCATGAAAGGACAGCGTTTTGCGATGATTAAAGAGATAAAAACCGAATCGCTGAGAGAGCTCAAAGGTTTACCAAAAAGTGCATATCAGAACTGCTTCGAGGATAAGGAGGAACTTTGGCACAAGTGTGTAATATATCTGAAGGGGATTACTTTGAAGGGACGAAATAGAAATTGATGAATAAAAAAATGTTTTTCGAGAAAAATAAAAATTAAACTCATTTTCCGAACAGATCTCGTATACTATTATTATCATCATCAATATAAATCAGCACAACACAGGATCACGAATTACTTTTTTACAGTTTTTGATGGATATCGAATCTTTTGTGGAAATAACAAGTGATGATGCAGTGCTCTTCGACTGTCAAAGTAACAGCCTCATGAATTTTTCGAATTCTGCAAAGACTATTCAGATTTTATATTTTTAATACCATCCAATCTTATCCATTTTCAATAACACTTCACTCAATTGGCGATATGATTACATAACATCCATTATCTGTACTTTCAAAGTTTGTTGTTTATTTGTTGACATAATGATTGATTCACTACTGGGCAAAATGTCAAGAACTACTTCAATTCATTCCGAAGTTTTGGTTAGTTCGCTTATCAACATTCTTTTCCGATACCATTATCTTTATTGAAGCAGACAAAAGTAGGCACATTCTCAAGGCGACTTACACACAGCTGAAATAGTTTCTGTCACTTTCTGAAACAATATTTTCAATTATATATTTTTTGTTCGCAGGGTTATGGGAAAGCAGATCACCAAGTATCAGTGGATATTTTGAAGAAAACTTATCCGGATTATGAAATCAACTTTTCTGATGAAGGTTACTGAATTTACAGCTTATGTAGTATTGTAGTTCATAGAGATGAATAAAATTGTCATTGAATTGTAAACGGCCACAAATAAATGCATATATATTATTTATCGTGTTCCTTTCCTGTTAACCTGTGAGTCTTCTTTCACTATCAACATTGCATCGAGTGAAGTCAAACAATATTTTTTTATAGAAGAATTCAAGTGTGAACAAACATATCACAGAATAGTCCTCTAACTTCAAAATTCACAAAAAGATTTCATTCAAGAATCGGTGAATGCTGGTCCCACCCGGCATCGCCGGGTGAGATACAATTGCACAGAAACCAAAGTCAGTGATTCAACAAACCCCGTCAATTTTCTATATCCCGGCTATGATTTCCACTCCCGGTTCAGACGTAACTTTAGAATATCTGTTTTTATCAGAAGCAATGTCTCCTGTCAACGAGAGTAAATGCTAGGACCCCAAAACTTTGATGTTACATGGTTTGAAATGATGTCACAGAAGATCATTATATTCACGTGCTGCGTTTATCGACCACCAAGCGATATACAATATAGGGCACTATTCTCTTCACTTGCAAACACCATTGACTTTCTGCAAATCAATCATCTCAATGCCGAAATTTCCATATTCGAATGGCTCAAATTTTCAAATATCAACGACGAACAAGGTCGTGAAGCTGAGGCTTTTGCAGTAGGTAAGCAGCGGACTTACTCAGATCATAAATGAGCCAACCAGGATTCCTGAACGTGATGGAGAAATTAATCTATACCTAACAAGTAATACAGAAAGGACCCCGCAAAATCCTACGTGGATTTTTTGAATTTTTGATATGATGTTTAACAAAAATCTGTTTTTTCTTTAATCAGATGTAGTCCATGTGATTCTCAACCATCGTGCGAACCCCAAAAAATGAACAGTTTTGGCGCCAGAAGTCGTTGAAATCACCCCTTTCTCAGAATAGACTATTGATAATGTTGCAAATGATTAGGTTCTTTTAAAAAAAATTCTTCCCCCTCCTTTTTCCTCACCACCTATTATGAAACGCAAGAAATTTACATTTCTAAATACGTAAGATCGTATTCTTGGTAGTTTGCGTTTTTTAAATAGACTGTATGTTCTCAAAAGTACTCAGTTACAACAATTTTCACAACAAATGAGAAAATCAGCAAACACACTTTCAGAAAATATTTTCAGCAATGAAGATTGTTTTAGCGATGAAGAATTCCAAATGAGCTTTTCTGTGACAAAAGGCCAGTTCAGAGAATTGTATCCATTTTGTGATTCGGTACCTGATGGAAATGGATTGAGATATGTGAGAAAAAAAGATTCACTTTCTTTTTTATACAAGATACGACAAGGCCTATCTCATGAGTTTTTGCGGGTTATTTTTCAGTATTCCACAAGACAGAATACCAATTCGGTGATATTCTTATTAAGAAGAGCTTCAATGCTAAGATTAGTCAAACAGAAAATTGGTTTCAACTCGATAACGAGAACAGTATATGCAAAATCACATGACATATTTTGCTAATAGACTGTAGGCATTAGAGCCACCTGAAATCACAGGCAACACCACTACCAATCCCAACTTGATGCACTAACAGAAGGCGATTCAACCACGCAGTAGTCGTTGGAACTTCACGGAAAGCAGGCGTGTGCACTGTCTACTTCGAGAGGTAGCGTATGATCTCGCACCCACCCCATTACCGCAGCATTGGAAAAGACAAGCACACATCAGTCGGTGAAACTGTGTGGAGTGCACATGCCCGTCTTCATATTCGAAGGCGTACGTTATGGATATATTTACTGCTGCTGTGACTTTCCCACTGAACTTGAGAAGCTAACAGAAAGGACCGCTCATTAGTTGGTGGATCTTCGTGGTATGCAGATGTGTTTTTACTCTCTACCAACTCATACAAAGTACACATGAAAGACAATGTCAAACCTTGCTTTCACCGTGTATACAATCTACTTCAAAATCTCAAAGTCAAATTTCATGTTCGAAGTCAAACTCAACGTTTAAGGTCATATTGTATGCACGAGGACGTCCTTTGAGGCCAAAACTTGAGGTTACGTACCGGGGACAAGCTTGAATATCAAGGTCAACCCCAATATTTAAGGTCATATGACCTTGTACATAGCTCAAAACCGTGTGACATCGGTCAAGGTCAAATGTGGTATGGGGAAGATGTTTCTATGATGTTGTTCACACCTATGCATCAGACGCATTTTTCAGGGTCATTATCAGTCATTTAAATGCCATTGATTATGTCATAGTGGTGAGGGGAGACCAAGAAACGAATTCAATCTACTACTGACTCAATTTTTTCACCTGGAGCATTTTGTCAAGACACAACTTCATACGGCATATATTGTCTTGCAGAGGTTCATCCATACCATATTCCACACAGCGAAATATGTGGCCCAAAACACAACCACAAGCAGTAGAGATGAAATTACAAACTTCCGTCTCTCGAAGCTTCAAGGATTCAATCAACTTTCTGTTCGAACATTGTTTCTCATAAGTTATGTCGAGTTGCATCCTATATTCTACGTTTCGAAAACAACTGCCTTAAAGGTAAAACCGAGAGCGATACAGAATTGAATTCACAATTCACAATTGATAGGGTGGGACACTTAAATTCATAATATGCATTGATATGAAATGTGTAATATGATAAACCGAAAGGTTTGATTCAATTTGAACATTATTTTGTTCTCTTTAGAGCATATCAATGGAATAATTTTTTCAAAAATGTTTTTTTTACTGTCAATTTATTCACTGAATCCTTAACTGTGAGATTTTCACAACACAATTTACAAAAACGCAACACGTGTTTTGCTATACAACAGTCTCTTCAGGCGTGTCTTATATGGCGTGTTTCTTAAATACCGTCAGAAGGGGTGAGAATAATACAGTGTGGTGAAAATAGTACAGTCACATTATTTTATGATTAAAGCGCAACCTGTCGGTCCCTGTTGCAACTGGCAGATTTTTATTGTAACACATAAATTATGCACTAGTAGAGTCATCCTCAGTAAACCTCATTATTTTGGAAGGTTTCACATTCGTAGTCGAATTTTTGAAGTCAACACGTGGTTTTTGTGATTTTATAACATCCTGAGAAAACTCTCATTGGGACATCAACTTCATTTCAACTGTCGCAATCGGTAAGTTTCATATTTTGTTCACATACAATCTAACAAAATGTGAGCCAAGTGACGTTTTGGTACAAATGTTTTCATGGATGTTATCAATAAATAATGTGAAGGTGGCGAAAATCGTACATCCTTATTTCAAGGTTTTTAATTTTTTTGTGATTTTTTATCGGTTCCTAGGTATCTACCTACCATTTTATTTTTCCTTTTAAGATGTCAAGGTCCGTACATACAAAAAAAGTTGCGTGGGCGTCCCTATCGCAACTATGGCCCAGAGACGTTGGAAAGAGCCCTCGCTAAACTGGAGAAGAAAACCATATCTTCCAGAAAAGCTTCTAAAAAGTGAGTCAAGATGCAACATTACTTTGTTCTGTATGTAACCTATGTATATGAGCTATGGATTATTATTAATTTTTGTTGCAGGTATGGGATACCTATCAACACTCTTGTCAAAAATATGAAAAGGTCGAGAGCTCAATCAATCGAACGCACTTCAGGTGGCCAAACCACTTTGAGTCATGAAGAAGAACAGGTGATATGGTCCCATGTCATTACCTTGTCCACATGCGGTTTTCCAGTTATATCCTATGACCTCCGTTTGTTAATCAAAGGTTTCATAATTCTGGATGCACAATTTCAAAGTTTACTGACAGGAGCGGAGTGGATGAAGAGGTTTTCAACAAGGCACAAAAATACTTTGAGCACGCGAAGATCTCAGTGCATCTCCAGATATCGAGCTGCACTTGACGAGAATAAGATCTCGGATTATTTTGATAACTTGGCCATCGAATTGAAGGGTGTTCCACTACAAAATTTATGGAATTACGATAAAGCAAACCTCCAGGACGATTTTGGCTCTGATGACTAGGAAAACATTTACCCAATTTTTTCCATATTTCTCAAAATCACTTGCAGTTCTTATTTCCTTCCGTTTGGTATTAGATTTAGGAAATTTGAAAATTGACACTGTTTCATTTTTTTGTTTTTCGCCAATTTGTGTAAAAACATTCTTTGAAATAAAGATTATTATTATTATTATCATTATTATATTTGTTCTGCCTTGTGGTACGGTGAAAAGTTT
>WOGR01007931.1:0-12108 GCA_015342045.1 Leptinotarsa lineolata | reverse complement strand
GTTGTTCCGATTATTGGAGTCCTTGGTGGAATGATTCCCTCTCTACTTTCGAATCTTAAAATCATACCGGATTGCCGCACTAAGGCAGAAATCTCATCCGGACAGATGCAGAAGGCTGTCATTATTGGCTCACTGCGCTTGCTCAGGGCACATGATTCTCGGACCCAATGATCACTTACCCCACGGTGTGGGGCGTGGTCGTTGGTTGATAATGCTGACGCGCCCTCCAGAATGATCGGGGGATAAGGCCTGACCAGTGCATGCTACGGGGAAATAATAATAATAATAATAGTCTTTATTGGGTGAAATAGAATATAACAACCAAAAGGCCAAGTTCAAAACTGCAGTGTAGAACACTACAGGTTTGTTCTACCACTTAACCTCCACAGCCAGCTACAAGAACTGAGAACAAAAATATAAAACATTCAAAAAAAAAGAAATATATTATAAACCTGATATAGATCAACATTCGAATTAAAGAAGAATTTGGAAGAATAACAACAAAACAAAAAAATTCAGAAGTAATAACTCATTGTGGACGTCAAGAAATCACACTTTGGAAGATTATGATTGAAAAAGTTTTATCAAGATTCTGTGTAGATACCGGGTGTCCGAAAGATAGAAAAACGAAATTTGTACAATAACATATGTACAAGGAAATCTAATTCTTGGCGCATTTGCAACTTTTTCAACTCTGCAGGGACGCCACCAGGGCGCTGCATCCCAAAATCTTAAATGGAACCCAATATCGGTATGTAAATTATTTTGAAGGCATCGGGAAAAATATCTGCAAAGAGTAAATGTCTTTACGATGGCACGTTTTTGAATAAAAATGATTATTTTCTTTCGTCACGTTTTGTAAATTACATTTTAACACGATTTTTTTTATCTCGATTTAAGTTTACAACAGTACCTGTTGATTTAGATTTTTATTGACATTAACATATGAAAGGCATTAGTGAATTTTGTCATTTTACTCCTTTCAATATGGTTCGTTTGAAAAAAGACAGTGTTAAAATAATTTTACTTCAGAAACAAGCTAATTGAAATTATTATGAGGCTGCAAGATTGCTTAATGATGAATTTCATCAGTTCGGACTTCCATTGTCTAATATTGTATAAAATGATTTGAAATCCGTGAAATAAACAAAACAATTCAAAATTAAAAGAGTAGCTGAAAATGGCAAATATATCAAGCAAAAAACATGAAAAGAATTCTCAGTGACATAAGTTGAACAAATAAAATTAAAATTAATTAATATAATTTGTTCAATTTATTTCACTGTGAATTCTTTTCAGGTTTTTTGCCTAATATATTTGCCATTTCCAGCTACTTTTTCAATTTTCAATTGCATTGTTTATTTCAGGGATTTCAAATCATTTTATACAATATTAGACAATGGAAGTCCGAACTGATGCAATTCACCACGAAACATTGTCTGTCATTCACCTTCATAAAATTGCTTAATGATGTCCCAGATAGACCAGTTTCTCCTATTTATGTGAGACGTGTTGTGCAAAAATTCGTTACAAATTTTAGCATAGAAGACGCTCCAAGATCTGGTCGCCCGTCCGTTAAAACCGAGGAGCTTCAAACTCAAGTCTTGTATACCATTACGTACAATTGCTGGCGCTGTAGGTACAGGCAACAGTGCTGGCAACAGTGCATGACATTTTGGAACAGCATAAATTTCATCCCTTTGAAATCCATCTTGTACAAGAATTCAATGAAGACAACTCATCGAAGACTGCAGTTTGGTGCAACCATGGAACACTTAACTCATGAGACTGAAGTGATCACAATCGTTGATGGATTGAAGAAGCCCATACAAAAAAACTTGAGAAAATAACGCACGAGCCGCACGAGAAGAAGCTTTGCGACTTGATTCTTTAGCAGGATGGGGCACCTCCATACTTGTATGTTTCTGTAAGAGAATATCTAGATGAGGAATTTCCTGGTCGTTGGATTGGGCGTAGATGGTATATTGAATGGCCACCAAGGGCCCGCGACCTCGCTCCCCTTGACTTCTTCTTGTAGGGTTGCGAAAAAAGGAGGTATTTTCACAAAACCAGCAAATTTGCAAGAACTTCGACGACGAATTACAGATGTGTGCACTACAATAACACCAGAAATCCCAACGAATGTGAGAAAAGTGCGGAAAATAGACTCTATAAAATAAAATATTTGTTTTTTCACGTTTGATATTTATTATTGATCTTCTTTATTAATCAGAAAGGGGTGACCGTAGAAACCTCTAGTTTGTGCAGAAATGTTTTTTGGTAAAGATTTTCAAAATGAGCTTCATATCGATATATCATTTTTCTGTACTTATGTTATTGCCAAAATTTTGTTTTTGTATCTTCACTGACTTCGAAGATATGTAATCATATTAAGAAATTGAAAATATTCTATCTAGCCCTGTGGGATTTCAGTAATTCTAAATCTGGCACGTTTTTTTCTGACGACAAAAATTAAAGAAAATGAACAAATACTCATAGCACCATTCAAACTCAATCGGCTGATAATATAAGTTAAAGAGGGATCCACAATTCTCGTATTTTCCACGAAAATTGCCGCGAATCATTCAAAAAACATTCCGGGATTTAACAGTATGGAAATAACAACAATACACATTTTCGTTGTGTAATTCGTTTGTTATTGTTGTAAAACGTTATTCTTAGCTATGGGTTTGTCATTTCAACCGCAATAAACAATTAGTGCGATTGTGTTAGTCAGGATGAAATATGTAAAACCAAGTTCCGTTGCTAGTGAAATATTATTGAATCATTTTATATTCAAAGATATTTATGACAGTGATATTGAATATTTTTGCAATATTAAAATCCAAATGAAATGACCAGAGACTTGTAAAACTTTTCGTTTCATAATTACTCAAATATTCCTCTTGTATGGTCTCTTCTATACAATACAGTAAAATTAATTATCATAATATGATATTCATAGAAATTTCCAATTATCACATAGGATAAAGGTTTATGTGTGACCTTAAAAAATATTTATCATTTCCATAAATTACCAACATTAAATAATAATAAACAAACTTACTAATAAGATTTATTCTGATTTTCACTATGAAAATGAAGTACGTAAATAACAGGTATTATGAAAATCTCACTAGCATAATATTTGGTGATATGTCGAAGAATTTTTCCAGATAAATTTCTATATTTTCGATAAAAGAATGCCAAACTGGTATTTGGCAGATTTTTCTTGTATTTTTGGCAAGCAGTTTTTAATACATGTTTTCTAAATTAAATACTGAAAATGGAATTTTCGGATTTTTTCAAAAAAAATTCATAAAATCTCTTTGTATAATACAGAACAAAGCCGTTCCAGATTTGAATTAGGATGTTTCGACTACACAATATCAATAATTCGCCAGAACTTGATTATGAATATTCTTAAGGACTCCGTATTTATGATACTTTCCTTCAATTCATTGATTTTTGGCAATCCATTAGTTATATGACGAATATGCCCCATCAAAATCTCGCAGAATGTTCTTATTTTTCAGGCGTTCAAAACGTACAGGGTGACTCACTTGCAACTGAACACCCTGTACGTGCTCAAATGAGAGTGAAAATTTTTCATGGTCACCGTCGAAACCGTTCCAAGTACAGTTACTTCTGCCTCACCGCAGACCATCATCGCCCCCACACCCACATCATCGCCCATCATTGTTGTCATTGTCCTATTGACAATGGCAACCGCGCCTGCGCACTCGGACCGCGTTTGATCAATCGCGGAAGAGCCGCCGTAATCACCGGAATCATGGGAAGAGACAGTTTTCATGTGACAGCTAAATCAGCGGGTCCCTCTCCGAAGAAGGGCTCGTTGTCCTTTCTCGGGACCTCTTCGTAGGGATGCCGTGGCGCGCGCTAGTGTTGTGGATCGGGGCGGTGGTGTGGGGATGGGGGGCGGTACGGTGCGGCGCCCTGACTCAGCAGGACGAGCTGGATTTTTCCACGGTGGACGTCAAGCAGTTGGCGACGCATTCCTACGGAACAGGTGGTTCTTTTGTTTTATTATTCACTGTTTCGTGAAGCTTATACAAGTACTCCAAATCATAATCTCATATCAGCATGACTTGAGTTGATGATTTAACGGAAAAATTATGTCAATAAAAAGGAAATTTTAAGAATGTATATGGTTCGACACCATGAGTTGACTGATTTCCTGGGAGAATATGAAGAAAAGTTAGGAAGACGTGTTTAAGCCGCTGAACCCAATCACTGCAGAGTACAAAACTGAAAATTTATACAGGCTTCTGTCTTTGATATGCTATCTAGAAGCTATCAAAGCTTGCCTTAACCACGTGCAATCTTTTTCATGTATAGTTCAAGTAAACGATATCTTTTGATAATTCCTCTTCCATATCCTCTGTTTCACTATCACTATCGTCATTTAAATCAATAATGAATTCATTTCCACCATTCATATGGAAGTGTCCAATCTCCATATAGTCTTTCTCAACTAAAATTACTTTTTTAATCCTTTTCTTTTAGTCTTCTTCTGTAATATTAGATACATCTTCTTTAATTAGCTCTATTACCTTCTTATCAAATTTTGGAAAATCATTTTTACGCCTGATGCTTTGTTTCAATTTTCCCCAAATCAACTCGATGGAATTGAAAACACAAAAATAGGAGGGAAGTCTCAGTATGGTGTGTCCATACTTTTCAGCAATACTCTCAAGGGCATACACTTTTTCAAATGTTTTTGTCTGTAAAACTTCAAGCGAATGATAGGAAGCGTTGTCAAGAACTATTACACTTTTCGCATCCAAATTTGGGATAGATGTATTTTCAAACCATTCCTTGAAAATATTAGCTTCCATGTTCTTATGATAGTCAACATTTCAGTCCTCAATTTTTTTTTCTCATAATTTCAAAGAATTCGGAACCCATCCTTTTCTTCCTCCGCAATGCACAATTATTAGTCGCGATCCTTTGTTTGCAGGCATGTTAGGCGTACACATTCTCGAACCATCAGTCCTCCCCTTCGTCCAAATAAAAAATTTGCCGTTATTCTTGTCTATATTTAGTTATTTGTTCTAAGTATTTGTTACGCAATTCAACTATTCTTCTGCTTTCCATAACTGCTTGACGTTTTTTTATTATTTAAAATCTAAATCCTAGTTTCTTTATCTGATTCTGAACAGTTTTGTCACAGCAGCTCACGTTATGGCCGGTAGTATTCAATTTCCTTCAAATGCATCCGAATCATATTCACTGGTATCTTTTTTTCGCATTGTTCACCATCGCTATTGGAATTACTATACTGGAAAAAGTCTGCGTTGTTGTCACACTCGTTATTACTATTAGTACTTGTCCAAAGACGCCACATTTTGAACAGATAACAAAAATTTTAGGTAACTATAACTGCACCAATATCGAATTGCAACACTCAAATCGCGATCAGTTCCTGAACTGAACATTGATGAGACGACGCTGAACTGAGAGGCTGAACTGAAAATACCTGACACGTCGGACGATAACCATACCCGCATTCCCTGATTTCTATTCGTCACCGTAACATGACTTCAAATTTAATATTACGACTCTTCAGCCAATTTTGAAACTCGGTTAGTGACAATTATCCAATACGAACCGTCAATTCTAGAGTCCACGTGGTCTAGTTGACAGCCGGTTCCTTTTTAATTATTGATTTTTTGGCCTTTGAGAGGCCGCCACTTTTAAGTGTGCACAATATCGTTTACTTCGACTATAAAAAATAACGATTTTTTTGTATGTATATAAAACTATTCTCACCTCCTTTTTGGACCATTTCAAAAACACGGCAAAGAAAATTATCAATTTTTGTGTCGGTATACAAGGGGTATTTGTATCAAGGAATTTAAGTTTTTGTAGATTAGGGCTTGATGATATTTGCAAAGACAGCGTTATGCAGTTTCGGCAGCATAACTGTAGCAGCGATAAATTTCACTGTGTTGATTATCTACCTGAAATGGTACTTGATTGATAATGTTTGGTAAGGAATTTTGATACTATTGTTGGTTTTTCAACTTGCGAGGACCGCTTGTCTTGGTCCTCGTAGAAAGATAATACCAGACCTTTGGTTTCTAGCATTCATGATCCTAGACCAGACAGATATCATGAAAATCTCACATCATACCATTAGGTAATAATATGATGATTTCTCAAAGTTAACAATAGTACTAGAAACAATATTAAATTTTAATGCGTCATTTCATTTCGATTACTGATTTTTCATGAAGTGGGTGCTTGAAGTCATGTTGATTCTCTGCCAACCTTGGGTAGTTGGAAATCAAACGAGAATGACGAAGAACATGACAACAATGAGTAAAAGTTTGCTATTGGAATAGTTGCATCAACACGCGATTGAATATATCTAACAGCGTCGGCTTGGGAATATTTTCAGTATTTTGGATAAGGAATATAACGATAACATATGTAGTCAGTAGAATAATAGAGTAAATGTATCATACAAACACTAGTACAGAAATATGCTATTAACAGCGAAAAGAAAACCAAAGCATTCTAATTAACTTGAAACGGCCATATGATATATGATATTTCACAACCGACAATGTCAATGCTAAAAAATTGATGACGGTGCTCTGGTTGGTCTATTTCTGTAGCACCACACTCATTTCTGACCGAAGCTATCATTCCAATTTGAATATATCAATTACAATTCATAGCCTACTACTTTCGATGGGAAGATCTTCTTTGCTTGAAAAACTAACTAAACAACATTGGTTGAAGTTAAGAGTAATAACCTTTCTTTGAGAATGACGATTCTGGAGTTTAATTTCAACAATTACTCTCGTCATTCCATTTGGATTCCAAGACATCGGCTGCGAATGCACATCATTACCGGCAGCAGCAGGTTGCATATTTTAATGAGGATTTAGAAGTGATTTCGAATTGGAGTGAAAGTAACTAGGTTCAGTTCAATGCCACGAAAACCCAGGCATCGGTTTTCTCCAAAAAGATAAATGTCTCCAAACCGGATATAATAATGTCAGGACAGATTATTCCGCTTTCTACTTCGATAAGTTTGTTGGGGGTCAAAATGGACACCAATATGTCTTAGCACAATCATGTTGCTGGAATTGCGAAGACTGTTTCTGAAAAAGTTGGAACACTGTTTCGAACCAGAAAACTGTACACACCCCAACAACTTTATAAAGCTCATATCAGGCCTTCTATCCAGAAAAGAGTCATCCGCCCAATTGAAGAGGCGAACAACCTTGATAGTCTGGAACATCGAAGAAAGGTTGGAGATTTGTCTTTCTTCTGTAGATACTTTCACGGAAAGTGTTCAAGTGACTTGGCACATTTGGTTCCACCAAGAGCGATACATATCAGAAATACGCGACGGACTGTAGCTGCTCATTATTTTGAGGTTCAACCTAGTACACCTCGAACTTCACTGTTTAAAAACTCTTTCATTTGGAGAACTGCGTTCACGTGGAATAACTTTCTTGAGAACGTTTTTCCAAATGGATACAATCTCCAGCGATTCAAATCCAATGTGAATCGCTATATTCGCACAGGCACCGCTCTTAGAGCGCCTTCAAGTTTTTCCTGTAGTGCTTGTGTTTTGTCCTTGGAAAAAAAGATATGATGTGGTAGTCCTCTATCCCCCATTCGTGAAGTATATTACTGTTTTTACTTGAAACGTATCCTTTTGAAGATGTAGGGGCTGGAAAGTTCACCCCCTAGAAAGTTCTAGAACAGTCCAGAACATTCAAGAGTATTCGAGAGCATTCCACTCTTTTGTACAATTGATTAGTATTTCATGATCCTTCTGTTTTGATTATTGTATTTATTTAATATGTTTTATACATTTATAATATCAATTATATATCTTCTCTCCACTTCATAGACTGTGGAAATTGAACAGCTCCAATATAGTCGGTTATTAGAACTAATACGTTACCTTTTGGGTATCAGAATTTTCTGTCAGTACTGTAGTATTTGTATTTGAGTGACAATAAAAATGTTATTGTTATTGCTATTATTATTACTATTATTGAGTGGTATATCGAATCGAAACTCGTAAATATTGTAGGATCAGTTATGGTTCTGAACCTATTGAAAATAAATCGAATCGAAAAAAATGTTTTTCGGCATTTTTGCGAAAGATTTTAAAAAATGTGGCAAAAAGTATAGGGGATTTTTTTGTTTCTCTCAAAAAATTATGCCAAACAGTTGATTATACTTTTTTTGTGGTTACAACAGTTCAAAAAATAGCGATTATAGAAAAGTTCATAAATTGATGGATGTAGCCGTTACTACGTGGTAGTAGGAGATCGTTATGAAAAAATGAGAACTATCTTCTATGCTTTTTACCACTTGTATTCGAAACTAACTTTACTGCAGTTTCGTCTATGTTTTTTACCACTTGTATTTGTAACTGACGTTACTACAGTATAGGACGAAACTACAGTGACGATAGTTACAAATACAAGTAGTAAAAACCTAGAAAGTTTCATTTCTCATTTTTTCAGAAAAGTTTATGTTATTTGAAACACCAAAGCTATTGCAGATATCTAAACTTTCCAAAGATCCAATTTTGTTCCCCCAAAGAGTTATATGAACATTAATCAAACATTTTTTTCATAACTGTATTGAATTTGAATGGAACATGGCAAAAAAAAAAATATTTTCTTTCATTGAGGATAGCCATGAACATATTTTGATAGGCAACCAATTCGGGATGTATTGGTTTGAGTATGAATTTCAATAAACTTATATTTTATTTTGTGAACAAATGGGCTAAGGACGACCTTTTCAATATATTATAGAACTTTGAATCACAATTGAGTGAGTCCCCTACGAACGACAACCCTCAGAAGTCAAAACTTGTGCGAGATGAGGAATAACGTGCCTCTCAACGTGAGATTTGTGTATCAAAATACGCCACTGAAAGCTATCCTGTATCATTGTAACCATTATCAAAAAACATTGGGAGACACTAATATTCTACTCCGATCAAGTATAGTTCAGCTCATGATGACGCCAACTTGGCTGGTTAAATATGCGTCGGGAAGGATGTTGCAGTTTAGGTGTGTGGAAGCAGTGTTTGTGTTGGATTTACCTCATTTATATTCATGATCTATTCATCATCTCTCCTGATGGAATCAGTTGTATTCATGACCGAAATCGTTCATTAGAGAATACTATGTATCACTAATTAGTGATATATTCATAACAATTGAGTTGTTATGGTTGAAAAACTACAAATTGATTAATCTGGGTGCAGTCGATTACATTTGCTCAACCCGTGACCTTGTCCGATTAGACTTGTGAACAATATCTCAATAAATTTTTTTTTCAACACTTACGAGAATTTTTAATTGAAATTAATAGATGTTTATCTTTCCTCACCAATGTATTTTCAAACAAATATCAAGTCTGCTTCCCATTCCAGTTCGATGACTTGTATCAATGTACAGCAAAAATTCCATGTTAAATTATGTTAACAGAAATATTTCTTCCAATTTTTTTTCTGACATTGTCAACACACGGTAGATATAAAATACTTTCACAAAACTAGTGACTGTCTACATCTAATTGAGTGGAAACAGAAAACTTGGAATTGCTAGACAAATTAAGTTCACCAAGGACTGCAGGCCTAAAATACCCAGCTTAGGATTTTAGAACTAAAGCTCAGAAACTTGAATCTCATTGAAAATATACAGTGTAATCAAACTCAAGTCGGCACTATTGCTTACTTCTTTATTATTGAGGATACGAGTCAATTACTAGTAGTGTTTTTCGCTGATTAACGTGATGCTAACAGAAAAACAATTTCAATCGATTGCCAACTTTTTTTCTGAACTCAAAAGGTTATTAGGAATTTATTCTAAAACTAAGATTAACAGAGTTATTGGCACCTGCTTCGACGTATCATCGCCAGATTTGATGACAATTCAGTTACAAACGTATAAAGTGTTTCTTGAATACTAATAATAGTTGAAATGTTTTTGAAAAGCCTTCAAGCTACATATTTTTTTTGTAAAATTCCAAAAGTTGATGAAAAAAAAATATTTATTGCAAACTACATAAGCTTCAAAAAAATACGAACAACTCACTGTGCCCCATTACACATAATGAATAATCAATTTTTATGTAATCCTGAATTGTTATCTATATACTCTTTTAAATATTAACTAAATCAGTGACTGATCTCAATGAAGCAAAACCGCCATTTACCAAAAGCAACAAATATACCACAAAAATAAAAATTAATCATTTATACTTCACTTTATTAGTAAGGACACATTCGAAATGGGTCAACTATTTATATGTACATAAGTTTATCGGAATAGATTTCAAAGGTTCTTTGTGTGATTTTATAACTACATAAACACAGGACTGAATAACAGATTTCAGTTTGCGATTGAAATAATGATGTGAATGGAAAAGTCTGCCAGCAGTCAATTGGGATCAAGGGAATTTAATATACAAGGTGTTCAAAAAACGATATCAAGTCGGTGTGCCAGATAGAAAACTGCAAGAACATTCATTTCGTGATTCAATTTGGAACTGATATCAAAACTGATGGGAATATCTCAGATGTAAGATGTAATTAATGAGTTTGTGGTTATGGAATCCGATATCTCATTAAATATTTTGTGTTTCATAAAGTTATCTTTTTTCGGAAATTTTGTTAAGTTTGTATAATCCTTATTTGGAGTAAATATTTCAATTTACGATTCTAGCACGAAATAAAATCCCAAATATATTCTCAGTACTGTATAATAATTTTCGGAAAATAAATAATTTTTCTAGTTAATCGTTTTCGGATAAGAAACGAATCACTTCAAAATAAATATATCAATGTTTCCAACAACACTCCAGCCCAGCTCGGATGTCAATTATCCTCTGATTAGATTTGTAGGACTGTATGTCCCACTATGTACATATATTTTCCTTCAGCAAATGATTTTAAGCAAATATTATATACTTTTCAATTGATTTGAATATTTTACATACACCTAACATGTTGAAGAATTTTAAGAATCTAAGATTTTTGATGAGCTTGAAAGTTCACTTCATGAACAGTCATCTTGATTACTTCCTGGAAAATTTGGGAGATGTTAGTGAGGAGCAGAGTGAGCGTTTTCATCAAGATATTAAATTGATGAAAAACCATTACCAGGGCCGCTGGAACATCAACATGATGGGAGACTATACTACTACTGCTACTGCCGCTGGAACATCAACATGATGGGAGACTATACTACTACTGTAGGTCACTTCACCGTGAAGCTCAACAAGCGACTCATCGTAGGAAAAGCTACATAAGAAACTTCAAAGAAAACAGAGAAAGGAAGTATAAACCAATTCTGTCTGACTAGTGAAACCTACATTACAAAAGTGTATCATTATAACACTCATATACAAAAATATATTGATATCACTAGAGAAGCTCCAGCACTACACCAAAAAATACCAATTTATCTTCAACACAATTTTTCTACAAAATGAATAGTCATCAATCGAATAAGTTGATATAAGATTGTGTGGTAGTTGGAATGAAAAAATAAACTTTTATTTATTAGAGATTGACAGATCTTGGTTAATATACTGTCAAATATGGAAAATCGGCATGAAATAATTCGAATCCATTCAAGCGAATATTTAAATTGAAAGACGATTCAACCTCAAATTCAGTATTTAAAAAAAACACTCAGTATTCAGAATTCCGTCTTTTTATATTTCAAGTTCATAGATACCAAAATTAATACGATTACAGGATATAGAAATATAAAACAATCCGCAAATATGCAAAGTTGCACGGATGCGTAGTAAGCATTTTACCTTAGTACGGTGACCTGAACAAAGTTGCAACCCCAGCATAGGTATGAATCTTTATAAATATAGAAGGAGGTCAAGATCCTAAACAGAAAGTATTGAGAAATTAATTCAGTATCCATTGATTACTTTTCAAAAACGGTTCCAAAGACTTTTTAGAATGCAGCACATCTCCTCATCGATCATGCAGTACGATAGGTTGCCTTTTATGTTTCGGTATTTGGCAACCCTAGTGTTGCAATCTGGCAACTGACAGCTCTATCGTAAAGTTGG